>JADBJO010023329.1:5000-26712 GCA_016801955.1 Conus betulinus
TATTTTTTAAGCGGGAGGAAGGGGCTGTCTGAGAACCGGGAGGAGTGGAGGAAGCTGGTTGCGAAGTCTTCTGAGGCGCCCCAACGGTCTTCGAGACCCCGGGATAGGTGATAGGTGGGGGAGGGGCAGAAGAGGGGAGTCACTGTTTGTCAGAACGATTATGCTAAAAAAAAAAAAGAAAAGAAAAACAAAAGAAAAAAAAGGAAAGAAAACCTCACAAACCTCCCTGAACCTATTTTAAGAAGAGTTAAGTAAATTTGGTGGTCAGACAGAACGTGACTTCAGACCGATTCCATGAACCTTTGATGCCATCGATCGAAGGACGGAGTAAGGAAGGATTTCCGTTTTAACGTCCCGTCATACACAGGTGACTGTAGACTTCTGATGAACATAATTTCCACAATGTTGGAGTGTGACCGAGAAAAAAAAAACTGGGGGAAAGAGCTGGGTCGGTAGGAGAGGCGGTGGACAGTGGACAGTGCGTAGAAGGAACAATGACAGGTAATGAAGGATCAAAGTTGAATTTCTTAACTGAACAGAAGTACAATTAAAGACTGCTACTTCATGGATTTTCCAAAAGATTAGTCGTTATTTTTTTTACAAAAGAAAGAGTTGCTAATCCTAATGGGGGAAAAAAAGGAAATCACTCTTCCTGTCTGTACCGTTTTTTGCTTACCCTGGCGGAAAAAAAAATGATTGTTCTCCTAATGAACCAAGTTGTTTACAGAACCGTGAATAAAGGCAGTTCAACACAAGTCAATCTGCCGACCCTATTCGTTCTGTCATGGCACATGCACAGTCCGTTTGCTTTCTTTTTTTTTTTCTTTTTTTTTTTTCTTTCAATGTTCGTGAAAATCAGAATCTGAGTATCCGGATCAAAGAAAAAGATCCGGGAAAGAATCCAGGATCTGTTTGACCTTAGCGGGGGTCTTCGCTTATCCAAGCGCCCTTTTGGTTCATTTCCGGAAAACAAAACAAACAAACAAAAAAAAAAAAACCAAAAAAAAAAAACAAAAAAAAAAAACGACGCACACAAAATACCTCCCCCCCTCTAAAAAATCATTTGGTCAGGCCTACTTGTTCATTTTGATGTTACCACTATTGCAAATACAACAACTACTACTACTGATATTGCTTCTGCTGCTTTACTACAACTGCTGCTGCTGCGGTTGCTGCTGCTACAAGTATTACTATTACCGCCCAGTTACATTATACAACTACATGTACCCTACTCGGATTTTTGATAACATTTTTGTCTGGTCTCGCCTTTCTGTACTGGTGCCGTTGTTGCTGTCACTACTGCTATTACCATTGCTGCTGATGTAACTGTCACTACTGCCAGCTCCACTGGCGCTGCTGTTGCTCCTGTTCTTACCGTTACTACTGCTGCTACCACTGCATCATGAGACTGACCAAAGCCCTCGCCAAGCCCGTACTAACTGTACCCCCCGCGCCCATCGTTCGCTAGAGGCGATAAGCCGCTGAACAGTGGACAGACAAGGCAAGACGAGACTGTTCGTTCATGTTCGCAAACACACATGTTTAACGATGACAGCAGCGAGGTATATACATGTATCCACCCTCCCTCTCTTCCTAACCCGCTATGGTTTGTAGAGCTGGTATACATCGGTATCCCTCTATCCAAAGAACAGGGGAAAGATAGCGGGAAAGAGGAGAAAAAAAACAGGAGGGAGATAAAAAAAGATCTTTAGGCTTAGAATAGTTCATATGAGACACCAGAGAGGGAGAGGGAAGGGAAAAGGGATAGTCATTTTGTTCGGATGTTTAGGTATTCTTCTGTCAATGTTGTTTTCAATATTCATGCATTCTTTCTTCTCCTATCAATGCTTGTTTTTTTTTCCCACACCACGCAGACGTATATGGATCGTTAGTGACCGTTACTTCGTAACAGACTGAAAGACTGAAGACTGAAAGAACGAATGACCCAGATGACCCAAACACACACTCACCGCGCATCATAGCGGACGTTTCTCACGCCGGTCGGGGCGATTTCCTCGACACGGACCCAGAGGCGAGCCGTACACCCGAGTTGGCCGCGCTGAAGACCCTCTCCTCCGAACTGTCCGATGAAGGCAGAAGAACAAAGAGGTCGGCGGGGGGCAAGACTGGCCGGGGCTCCAGGACGCTGTCCATCCAAGAACTGAACACATGAGCTGCGACATCGGGGGACAGTCAGGGTCGGCTCCCAGGAGTCCCCGCCGGCTGGGGTGGTCCCCCGGCACCAACTTCCTACCAACGTCTCCACTCCAGGGCGCTCGCCGGCCAAGGACCAGGCGCGAGGGATGTGCGAGGAGGGTGGTAACGAGGTATTGGGCGACGAGCATGTGGACAAGCTGTTAACACAAGCAAACAGCGGGGTCAGTGAGGAACACTGGGCAGAGGCTCTAGTGTTACAGGGACATAGAGACTTTACAATCACACAAACAAGTATGTAGCAATTATACCCAAACCTGGTAGGAACGCACAAATAGGTAACAATCACAGGTTCGGAACGGCTACTAGGCAAATCCAGAATTAGGGCAAATGAATGTATACATAGCAAGACAGACAAGCCCCGCGTCACACACTTGAAGGCATGCGACAGACAGACAGACGGACCTACGAGGGTCTCGTCAAGTCTTTCTTGAACGGAGGAAGGATATCCGCTTAGCACAAACCCAGAATCCTAGGGACATGAATATACCCCCACGTCACCCATCCGCCCAGGTCCACTACCACCAACTATCCCCACCACCCACCCCCGACACCTCCGTCTGAACCCATCCTGCAAACAGCAACAGACAGCAACAGACAGGGACAGACAGCAACAGACATGGACAGACTGGCGCCAAGAAGGACGCCAGGTGTTTCTGGAAAAAAAATTTACAAATTGTTCTTCTAATCTGCGGTAGCATTTGAAAGAAAAGAACACCCAACAGCAACAGTTCCACTTAAGGTCTGGTAACCATAGCAACCCCAAAAGACTCGAAAGTCGCGATCCCAACATTTCTCACCTAAGAGCTCGTCGAAAGGGAGGTTACTCCAACCACAGAACTGACGTGTAGTTCGTTCACTTCCATCCTCTCTGCACCATCTGAGGCTTGGACGTGGGCAAAGGATCTCCATCTGCCTCTGCCTGCTGCTGTCGGAACGCGCCGTTCCCAGCCAGTCCTTTCCCCACCCGTTAGCTCTCCCTCGACAGTTTTGCTCCAACTTTCTCCGGGTCTCTCTCGGTCTCTTTTCCACTGGGATATACAACGTAGAGCTGTTCTGGACTAGGGGTTGGGCAGCATGTGACAAATGTATCTCAACCTCCTCTGTCCGGACGCCTGGAATGTCTCTTGCGTCGCCGC
The DNA here is from genome assembly GCA_016801955.1 of Conus betulinus. NCBI lineage: Eukaryota > Metazoa > Mollusca > Gastropoda > Neogastropoda > Conidae > Conus > Conus betulinus. The sequence continues at coordinate 8,354 of JADBJO010023329.1, forward strand.
CGTGCCTCTCCGGCTTCGGAGATCTACATTGGAGGCTGTCTTCGGCCAGAGGATCTGGAAGACATGCTGCTGCACACAAAAGATCTGCAGTATCTTCAACCTCTCTTCCATAGCGACGGTGGTCTTCCAGCTCTCCGAGCCGCACAGGAGAACATAGAAGACATTGCTCTGGAAGATCCTGATCATGGTGTTGAGGAGTCCTGTGTTATCTCAAAATGGACTGGAGCATGGCGAACACTTGATCTACTTTACTGATGCTGTTGTTCATATTGTCACTGTCTCTTGTCATCTTACTACCCATGCACACAAAAAACTCCTTGAAAACGTCGCTCGGTTGCCTGCCGATTACAATGACTGAAATTTTGGTTCAGGCTTTCTTCCTCAGTCCCTACGTCGGGAAGTTTATGACTTCTTTTAAAGACGACTTTTATCCACCGAGCACAGTAGTAAATCCCTGGGTCAAACACACAAAACGAGCATTTTTTGAACCGGCACCTGGAAGCCGAACACGACCCCCTCCCCCTTCCAAACGAATATCGGGGGTGAGGGTGGGGGGGGGGGGGGGGGGGGATCCAGAGGCGAAAACAGAAACAACGTCGCAGGGCAACTGACAGAAGACGAGTGTCAATCAAGAAAAGAAAACAGCTCACTTATCCACCAGTCGAAGGCGAACACGCGATCACGATCCCGCTGCCTCGAACCCCATGACCTCCACGTGCCGCCACATACAGCATGCCAGAGAATCTCTCTCTCTCTCTCTCTCTCTCTCTCTCTCTCTCTCTCTCTCACACACACACACACACACACACACACAAGGGAAAAAAAATTTAAAAAGAAAGAAAAAGAAAAAGAAAAAAAGGGAGAAAAAGAAACATGTCACTGTTCGCTTATTTAAGTCTGAACACGTGACTACGGTTCCCGCTGGGTCAAACCCCGTGACCCCCACGTGCGGTCTCGACAGCGTGCAAGAAAAAACTCTTTCCGACAACACAACAACAACAACGACAACAAAGGAAGAAGAAGCTCAACTTGGTTATCGCTAGTTCCCAGACTGGCAGCAAGACTAAGGGGAATGAAATGAAAGAAGGGGGGGGGGGGGGGGGGGGGGGGGGGGGGGGAAGGGGGGGGGGGGGGGAAGGGGCAAAAGGGATATCCTTGGTAAATCAACGCGCGCGATCAGAGAAATTATCGATTTAACTTGACTAAAGAAAGTGTCCATAACCTGTCATGCGCGCAACATACTGCCATAGCGCACTTCTACTATCGCCGCTGCTGCTGTAGGTGCTGTTACTACCATCAGTGCTACTGTCGTTGTGCCGGCGCTGCTACTGGTGCTGGTGGTACTACTATGCACAGCCGCCACTGCTACCACTGCTGCTGCTGTTATCGCTGCTGCCGGTCCTGTTACTAGTGCCTCTGCCGCCACTACTGTTAACGCTGCTACTCTTAACTTCTAATGCTGATGTGGCTGCTGCTGCTGCTGCTGCTATTGCTATGATTACTGTTAGTCTACTACTACTGCTCGTGGTCCTGTTGCTACCGCTACGACTGTTACTGCTACTGCCAGTGCTGCTGCCGTTATTACCACTATTCCTGCTACTATTACCACTACCCCTGCTGCTCCTTCTGATGCTGCTACGGCGGCCACTGCTGCTGCTACTGTAGCTACTACCACTGTAGCTACTACCACCGCTGCTGCTACTGTAGCTACTACCACTGCTGCTGCTACTGTAGCTATTACCACTGCTGCTGCTACTGTAGCTACTACCACTGCTGCTGCTACTGTAGCTATTACCACTGCTGCTGCTACTGTAGCTATTACCACTGCTGCTGCTGCTGTAGCTATTACCACTGCTGCTGCTACTGTTGCTACTACCACTGCTGCTGTTACTGTAGCTACTACCACTGCTGCTGCTACTGTAGCTATTACCACTGCTGCTGCTACTGTAGCTACTACCACTGCTGCTGCTACTGTAGCTATTACCACTGCTGCTGCTACTGTAGCTATTACCACTGCTGCTGCTACTGTAGCTACTACCACTGCTGCTGCTACTGTAGCTATTACCACTGCTGCTGCTACTGTAGCTACTACCACTGCTGCTACTACTGTAGCTATTACCACTGCTGCTGCTACTGTAGCTATTATCATTGCTGCTGCTACTGTAGCTATTACCACTGCTGCTTCTACTGTAGCTACTACCACTGCTGCTGCTACTGTAGCTACTACCACTGCTGCTACTACTGTAGCTATTACCACTGCTGCTGCTACTGTAGCTATTACCACTGCTGCTGCTACTGTAGCTACTACCACTGCTGCTACTACTGTAGCTATTATCATTGCTGCTACTACTGTAGCTATACCACTGCTGCTGCTACTGTAGCTACTACCACTGCTGCTGCTACTGTAGCTACTACCACTGCTGCTACTACTGTAGCTATTATCATTGCTGCTGCTGCTGTAGCTATTACCACTGCTACTGCTACTGTAGCTATTACCACTGCTGCTGCTACTGTAGCTATTACCACTGCTACTGTAGCTATTACCACTGCTGCTGCTACTGTAGCTATTACCACTGCTACTGTAGCTATTACCACTGCTGCTGTAGCTATTACCACTGCTGCTGCTACTGTAGCTATTACCACTGCTGCTGCTACTGTAGCTATTACCACTGCTGCTGTAGCTACTACCACTGCTGCTGCTGCTGTAGCTACTACCACTGCTGCTGTTACTGTAGCTATTACCACTGCTGCTGCTGCTGTAGCTATTACCACTGCTACTGTAGCTATTACCACTGCTGCTGTAGCTATTACCACTGCTGCTGCTACTGTTGCTATTACCACTGCTGCTGCTACTGTAGCTATTACCACTGCTGCTGCTACTGTTGCTATTACCACTGCTGCTGCTACTGTAGCTATTACCACTGCTACTGCTACTGTTGCTATTACCACTGCTGCTGCTGCTGTAGCTACTACCACTGCTGCTGCTACTGTAGCTATTACCACTGCTGCTGCTACTGTAGCTACTACCACTGCTGCTGCTACTGTAACTATTACCACTGCTGCTGCTACTGTAGCTATTACCACTGCTGCTACTACTGTAGCTACTACCACTGCTGCTGCTACTGTAGCTATTACCACTGCTACTGCTACTGTTGCTATTACCACTGCTACTGCTACTGTTGCTATTACCACTGCTGCTGCTGCTGTAGCTATTACCACTGCTACTGCTACTGTAGCTACTACCACTGCTGCTACTACTGTAGCTATACCACTGCTGCTGCTGCTGTAGCTATTACCACTGCTGCTGCTGTAGCTATTACCACTGCTGCTGTAGCTACTACCACTGCTGCTGCTACTGTAGCTATTACCACTGCGCTGCTACTGTTGCTACTACCACTGCTACTGTTGCTACCACCACTGCTACTGCTACTGTAGCTATTACCACTGCTACTGCTACTGTAGCTATTACCACTGCTGCTGCTACTGTAGCTATTACCACTGCTGCTGCTACTGTAGCTACTACCACTGCTGCTACTACTGTAGCTATTACCACTGCTGCTGTAGCTACTACCACTGCTGCTTCTGCTGTAGCTATTACCACTGGTGCTGCTACTGTAGCTATACCACTGCTGCTGTAGCTACTACCACTGCTGCTGCTACTGTAGCTATTACCACTGCTGCTGTAGCTACTACCACTGCTGCTGCTACTGTAGCTACTACCACTGCTGCTGTAGATACTACCACTGCTGCTGCTACTGTAGCTATTACCACTGCTGCTGCTACTGTAGCTATTACCACTGCTGCTGCTACTGTAGCTATTACCACTGCTACTGCTACTGTAGCTACTACCACTGCTGCTGCTGCTGTAGCTATTACCACTGCTGCTGCTGCTGTAGCTATTACCACTGCTGCTGCTGCTGTAGCTATTACCACTGCTGCTGCTACTGTAGCTACTACTACCGCTGCTGCTGCTGTAGCTACTACCACTGCTGCTGCTGCTGTAGCTATTACCACTGCTGCTGCTACTGTAGCTATTACCACTGCTACTGCTGCTGTAGCTACTACCACTGCTGCTGCTGCTGTAGCTATTACCACTGCTGCTGCTGTAGCTACTACCACTGCTGCTGCTACTGTAGCTATTACCACTGGTGCTGCTACTGTAGCTATTACCACTGCTGCTGCTACTGTAGCTATTACCACTGCTGCTGCTGTAGCTACTACCACTGCTGCTGCTGCTGTAGCTATTACCACTGGTGCTGCTACTGCAGCTATTACCACTGCTGCTGCTACTGTAGCTACTACCACTGCTGCTGCTACTGTTGCTACTACCACTGCTGCTACTGTAGCTACTACCACTGCTGCTGCTGCTACTGTAGCTACTACTACCGCTGCTGCTACTGTAGCTATTACCACTGCTGCTGCTACTGTAGCTACTACCACTGCTGCTGCTACTGTAGCTACTACTACCGCTGCTGCTACTGTAGCTACTACCACCGCTGCTGCTACTGTAGCTACTACCACCGCTGCTGCTACTGTAGCTACTACCACTGCTGCTGCTACTGTAGCTACTACCACTGCTGCTGCTACTGTAGCTATTACCACTGCTGCTGCTGCTGTAGCTATTACCACTGCTGCTGCTGCTGTAGCTACTACCACTGCTGCTGCTACTGTAGCTATACCACTGGTGCTGCTGTAGCTACTACCACTGCTGCTGCTACTGTAGCTATTACCACTGGTGCTGCTACTGTAGCTATTACCACTGCTGCTGCTACTGTAGCTATTACCACTGCTACTGCTACTGTAGCTATTACCACTGCTGCTGCTACTGTTGCTACTACCACTGCTACTGTTGCTACCACCACTGCTGCTGCTGCTGCTGTAGCTACTACTACTGCTGCTGCTACTGTAGCTACTTCCACTGCTGCTGCTACTGTAGCTACTACCACTGCTGCTACTGTAGCTACTTCCACTGCTGCTACTGTAGCTACTTCCACTGCTGCTGCTAGTGTAGCTACTACCACTGCTGCTACTGTAGCTACTACCACTGCTGCTGCTACTGTAGCTACTACTACTGCTGCTGCTACTGCTACTGTAGCTACTTCCACTGCTGCTGCTACTGTAGCTACTACCACTGCTGCTACTGTAGCTACTTCCACTGCTGCTGCTGTAGCTACTTCCACTGCTGCTGCTAGTGTAGCTACTACCACTGCTGCTACTGTAGCTACTTCCACTGCTGCTACGGCTATTACTATGAAGTGGCTTCCGCTTTTTATGGGACTGTAAACAAAAATGACAAAACTGGGCACATCAACTTATCAAGGATTACCAATTCAAACGAAACGAATCATAAGACGTGGTTCGCCTGTTCTTTCATAATTGAAACGCGCTTGGAGACATTCCGGGTTTCGTTTCTCCTCTGTTTTCCTCACTTTGTATCTGATTTCGTCTTTGGTTTTGTCACTGATGTTGTTGCTGTTGTGTTTTTGTGTTGCTTTGGTGTTTACCTATGGTATTTCCTCCCTAATCTTTTTTTTAAATTTTATTTTTGTTCTGCCTATCTCCAGCTTCAGGTCATGATCTCATGATCCGTGTGAAAACCATTCGGCATTTAACGTGTTCTTATTGACTGCTAGAATGTGTTGGGCCACAGCCACACGCAATTTGTTACAGGTTCCAAGAAGAACTTGTTCCAAGATGATTGCTTGATGTGTTACTTAGTTAATTGGTACGCTATCTAGTCATTCAATCAGTGAGTCCGTCAGTTAGCTAGTTAGGTAGTCAGTTAGTTTTGAAGGGCAGTTTGATTTCTTATTAATCCGACAGAAACGTGATAAGGCATAAAACCATGGCTTAGGCCGGCCTTTTAGTTGGGTGAATTGGAAAAAAAATGAGCTTTTGTATGTAACTTGTTGGAAATGAATGCCAGAAGAGAGAGAGAGAGAGAGAGAGAGAGAGAGAGAGAGAGAGAGAGAGAGAGAGAGAGAGAGACAGACAGACAGACAGACAGAGACAGACAGAGAGAGACACAGAGAGAGAGAGAGAGAGAGATGTGTAATTGTACAAGCGCGCGCGCGCACACACACACACACACACACACACACACACACACACACACGCGCCTCTTGTCGCCATGTTGCCCTTTTCCTCACACGACACACAACCACTTGGGAACCGGGACCCGAACCCACTTCTCTCGGGCCCAGGGCTCGGTCTGTAGGGCCAGTTATCAGGCCACTTGATCTCTTCATCTGCCCAGCGGCCCGGCCAAGTGACCCGCAACTCGGTGACTGCCCGTAGTCTGGATGGTGTGACTACAGGACGTACAGAGAGGAAACGTCAGTTCCAAGTGTGCGATTTGTGTTGACTATGATCACGTTTATAGCATAAACGTCCAGTAGTTTTTGTGGTGTCCATTTTCACGGTGTTTTTATTCAAGGGAAAGACTGCTAGCGACTGGTGAGTGATAATTATTAGTTTTCTACTCATCTACTTTCGTGGTGCTTTGTTGTTGTTGTTTGTTCGTTTTTGTTGTTGTTGTTTTTTTTTGGTCAATGCGTGCCTTAAAGAGACACGCATTTTGACTTTCAAATGGTAGAAAGACAAAAGTTTATCACTGTCTTTTTTTCTTACAGGTTAATTTTTCCCTTTCATTGGATCTGAGATTTTACAGTGGAAAGATTTTTTTAACAAACTTTCGGATGGGTTTTTCGATGTATTTTAAATAAATCTGTGAATGAATGACTTGTGAGTTGATTGTTACGTAGTGTCAGCTTTAATGTGGCCCCTTTGTGGTCGGGGCTATAAGCAACATTATCTTATCTTATCTTACCCTTCTGCTAAAATGTTGAGATTTCGCCAGTGGGATTTTGAAGTATGTAGCCGATTTTACTTCTACCACTCAGGTAGCCACATTCTTGTCTTCGGGATATGGCTATACAAAAAAAAAAAGCATAAACTTTCCACAGCTGAGCGATTGATAACTTTCGCAACGGATGGCGCGCAGAGCTAAGAATCACAAAAACACCTTGATCATTAACCTGTCTCAAAACTAACATCTACGCCTCTTTGCTCTAGACAAAGCAAGCAAACAAACAAACAAACAAACAAACAAACAGTGAATATGAGACAGTCACTCAGTACACAGTTGACACAAAGTTGTACTGGAACAAAAGCAAGTTTGCTCTGTTTTTAATGGTCTGTATATCAAGCATTTAAACGTGAGTTACAAACGAAGTTTGGTATGTTTTTTCCTAAAAGGCAATTTTAAATTTTCTCATCTCTAAAACGCCCCTGTATTTGCAACAAACCAAATAATTTCATAGGACTAATGATTAATTAGAAGTGGAAAAAAAAATCGTTATTCAAAAAGTAACGGAAGGAACGACAGAGACAACTACACTGGAAAGCACTACGTAGCATCTACCTAACAGGTTTTAAAAAAAAGGCTAGTTAACATTTTTCTTCTGTATAGACACACGAATCACATCGATCATTTCTCTTCTTTTTGTACTAACATATGGCGACATGAATTCTCGTTTCACAAAGAAAGAAAAAAAAAAACCCACGAAGAAATGACAATTGCGTTACGTAAAACAAATATGTTCCTTGGTATTGAAAGTCACTTTTCTACTGTAAATTACATTAAACATACAATAATTGTGGCGACATTGCAAGAAAAAGAAAGAAATAAACAAACGAAGAAAAGGCAAAAGATATTGACATGCTATATTTTTTTGGAAACTATTTATCAGACACTTGAAAAAAAAAAGAAAAAAAGAACGACAGAACATAAACAACAAACTTACAAACTTAAGCACCAGAAAAAAAACCCCCAGACCACACCTTACAACACCACACACACACACACACACACACACACACACACACACACACCATAAGCAATCTCCTGTGTGTACATGCCTTCGCAAGCTATATACGCACGGGCACTTAGCATCCCCAAACTGCGACATGAGTAGGGAGTGTGAAGAGTCGCATAACGGGGGGATAATTGAGGATGCTGGTACTTGTAGAGAATGAAAATAAAGGGGCAAAAAAAAAAAAAACAAATCGAAACTTGGATTAAAACAAACATCGGGAAAAGGAAAGAAAACGAAATGTAACGCGTCTTTTCAGCCAATGAAAACGAAATGTGATGTACAAGGAAACAATGTAATCTGTTGAATGGTACTCTCTTACGCACCTTGCATGTCCATTTCGTTCCACAAAAGGCTGTGATGAGATGGAACCCAGCCAACGCCATGGCGCTGAAGCTTTCCTGTTTGAGATCCAGTCAGATCATTGGTGTGGGGGGGGGGGGGGGGTGGGGGGGGGGGGGGGGGGGGGGGGGGGGGGGGGGGGGGGGGGGGGGGGGGGCATGGCATGGAGACAAAACGGCTGAATATAACTGTAAAAGATGACCTCTTTAACCTTTCGCCCTTTTAGGACTATATCCTCCCCCAACCCTCCGTCTATTGAAGGTTCCATTTCGTCAAGTCCATTTTACACACCAGCAATGTAGGTATCACCCGCTGAGTCATCCTGCTTATCCAAAACATAAATGCTCTTCACATGTACGTCAATAATTATTACCAAACTAGCGAGCAAACAATGCACACATTCTGAAACTAATTTAATCTGCTAGAACATTGTGAGAATTATTTGAGCCTCTGAAACATAATCGTAAAGTGTTAACTATACGAAGGTTTTCAATATACAATAAATAAATAAACACACAAGAACAAGGATTAATGTGCTTTGGGTTTACTTTTCGTGCTCATAATTTTGAACTGGCTTTTTTTCATCACACAAACCAACCTATGTAATACAGTCACTGTGACATCAGTTCCAATTAGTTAACCATTTTCTTCCAAATCTATTTCTATTGAGAGTATGAACTCTTCTAAAGCGTAGCTGTTCATCGGTTCATAAAAAAGGAAAATGTGGGTTGTTTCACTTAATCAAACACTCTAGATGTAAAAAAAAAAAAAAAAAAAAAAAAAAAAAAAAAACCTCTCTCCCAGAACAATATCAACTCAAAAACATTACATCGTTTATATTGACGGGTTAAACGGATTTCCAACGGAAAGAAGCTGAATTAGTGACTAGACTGGTTGCACGTCGGCTTTCTTTTGATCTCTGTCCTTGGTCTTTGATAAACGATTTACATTTACGTATGTTTGGCTATGTAATTCGTCCTTGTGATTGAGCCGCAAAACCTGTGAAAGACGTCTGCTGACTCGGCGAATTAGAGCTTAGTCTTCAGCACAGTAGTATGTATGCGGCAGTTTCATCGAAGCAGCACTGTGTGCGGACTAGTCGTTATATGCTGCACTACATCTGGGGAGCCGAGATACCCCATGCGCAGGGGGATAAAGCTGGAGTAAAATAGATAAAATGAATGGAATGACGAAAGAGAGAGAGAGAGAGAGAGAGAGGAGAGAGAGATAGAGAGGAGGAGAGAGAGAGAGAGAGAGAGATGAGAGAGAGACAACAGAAACAGAGGGAGAGAGAAAAGCGCAGATATTGAAATAGGTATTTACGGAGGTTGGTACCTGATCTACGTACTAAAGCAATGCGCTGGTCAGACCTAGAAAACCTAGCTAGCAAGAGCTGTGACACTACTACAGTTCTCTCTCTCTCTCTCTGTCTGTCTGTCTGTGTCTGTATGTATGTGAGTCCGTGCCGGCACCTGAATGTGTATGTATGGTGCGGCTATGTGCGTGCCTGTGCATTCTTGCTTATCTGCGTATAAGCGTAAGAACGTTGCTTATGCGTGTGCCTGCTCGTAGTGCGTGTGTAGTGTGTAATGCGAACATCCTCAATCTCATCATTGCGGGTTTAAGGACTTCCACACACACACCGATCTGTAAGGTATACAACAAGAGGCATCAAGTCCTGCCACAGCCATCTAGCCTTTGACGTTACCACACACACACACACACACACACATAGAGTCCACCACTTGGCATAGACACACACACACACAACCACAATTCACGACATTCATCGGTCAGCACCACACCACACACGACACACATCACACAGCACCACCACATACATCACTACGCACAATGGAGACAGATTGACTAGAGACAACAAAGTTACCCCACGAACACGCAACGGCACGTCACGACACATATGTCCGCGGAGCGACCAAGCCAAACCCCCGGAACACAGCACACACCCACGACCACACACACACACACAGAGAGCAACACACACACACACACTCACATCAAACGACACACCAACCACACACAAGGACAGCACACATCCACACCAATACACTTCGTAACGACAGTAGAGAATCGAAAGGGGGGGTGCGGGGGGGTACAATATAAATAATAAAAATAGTCAGTTTAATTATATATAGTATATATATAGAAAATAATACATAATCAAGAATGGAGAGGACTCACAATAAGAAATCAAAGTGACGAGAGAGGGTGAATGCTTTAGCTGAAAGAAGCAAGAAGAGCGAAAGAAGAAGAATACCAAGAAGAAGCTAGAAAAAAACGAAAAAAAACCACTAAAACACCGCAGGCAAGGGAATGGTTTGTTACTTATGGCATTAAACAGAAAGCAAATAAACGAAAATTGCGTTAGAGATAGAGGAGAGAGAGAGAGAGAGAGAAGAGAGAGGAGAATAGAGAGACAGAGACATAGAACAGACGAGAGACATACAACAAGAGACAGACAGAGAACAGATGCAGATCCCGTACAGTGCAAGATGTAGCATATCTCAAACGTACACCACTCCTATTCACATAGGAAAGAGCAGGGCGGTGGCCGCTTAAGGTGATGTACATGTTCCTACACAAAGGTATTGAGAATATTGGCCTGGGTACTAGATGTAAGAGGTATTTAGTTTGGCTGGGTCGGGGGGGTCCGAAACCGCTGACGGTACCGACTAGTCAGCCAATGCAAACTCAGGATCTTTGTGGACAGCTGGAACCTGACAAAAATGGGGGCAGAGAATAGGCAAACCTAAGAAAATCTAGAGCACATCTCTGAAATATACGATCCAGAACAGGAAAAGTCACAGAGCCAGCTGATGGGTCAAATGTAATAATTGTGTCCCTATTAAGACTTGTAGTTGACTGGGTGGGCTGGTTGTTATTGGCGATCTTATTATGAAGAATCGCGCGCATGGTCGGGGATTTAGGACTGTTGGACTTCTGGTACGGGGGGATCACGATTGGTGTGAAGTGGGGGGGGCGGGGGAACTGGCGCCGGAGGGATGGGGAGAAAAGGTTGGTTCTAATTCGGAGATTCGAGTTTGGCGGCAAACCTGGTGGCTTCACGAGTAAGTGGTGGGCATGTGGGCCATAATACCCTCCGATACATCCCATTAAGGCCCGCACAGTCTTTAAGCAGGCGGTGTGCGGACATCGTGAAGCCCTAGAAGGTCATCGCTCAGCATCACCCTGGGCAGGGCGCTCCATAGTCCCCATAGAGGTGCGTTGAAACGGCGGCCTGTCTACTCTGCTTACCCCCGGTGGAGGCCCCACAGTCTTCTTGAGCGTGACCATCGGCCAGGTTGTCACACTCTCGCAGCAGAACGCTTGCAGGTGTCCCCAACCTTGAAGAAAATTCTCAATGGCCTCTTCTACTTCGCCACATAGATGGGACAGGGGTGAGGGGGACAGCGAAACACTACGCTTTGATTTAGATGTAGCGACTCCCTCCAACCCGCTCCGCCCTCTTTTTTTCAATACTCGTTGATTTAGTTTGTTTATCTGTTTTCTATTGTTCTTTCTTTGTTCTTTTTATCATGGTTTCTTTCTTTTCTTTCTTACCTATTTGTCTTCCCTGAGCACTCCCACGAAGAGACCAGTGGGGGGTGCTAGGGTCTCCTCGGGAAGGTCTGGAACCATACAGTGGACTTTCATCCACTTGCAACGGATGTGTCGGGATAATGGCTGCCAGACGTCCTCACCACACTGCAGTTTCTGTAACTGCCCAGGGCCGCGTCGTGACGCTGAACATGTTGTAAAAGAGATGGTGAATAACTAAGCCCTGTATGTTAGTTTGTATATCAGAGCCCAGAATGGATCACCTAGGCATCATACTTTGATACCCTCGACAGTAGGTAAATGACATCAAGGTTACTAAAGAAAAAACTAATTTAAGGATTGTAGAGCATGGGAGAGGAAAGGGGAGCCTTTCATCTGAACAGCGAAGTGGCCTTGTGGGCTCATACGTGGTCATCAATACGAAAAGGAAAGTGTTGTAGTATCTGTCTCTCTTCATGGGAGAGAAAAAAAAGAAGGGAAAAGAGAAAGGGGGACTGATCTACCCTAGACCGGAGGGGGAAGTGAGTTACAAGATGTTAGTGGAAAAGGCTGAATTTTGTCGATAAAGGTAGAAACATGGATCTGTCAAGAAGGACAGAGACCGAGCACCATCATAAGGGGAGCTGTTGGGCTCCGCGTGCGGAGAAAATTTAAGATGTCAGCCTGCAGTGCGATTTGAATGACTCATACACAGCTTGGTAAGGTCCAGCGTGACATACCATGGGGTGATCATAACAAAGAGGCACCCAAAGGACTGGAGATTACTCAAGGCAGCAGATTGCAGCGTCTATCCTCTGTTTGGGGAGGTGTGAATCGGTGTGAGCTGCACACTTGATGCATTTTTTTAGGGTTTTTTAGAGCGGAATATTTTTTTTGTTGTGTGCTAATATCGCTACACCTGTGGGCTGCTAGTGGCTGAGAGTTACGCGCTAGAAGTAATTCGGGCGTTGCTCGGTTTCTATGGGGAGTGTCACCAACGGAGCGCAGCTCATAGCCGATTGGCGAAGGAGAGACACAAGCCGAGCCAGGATCGGACGGTAAGAGAACGGGCGCTCACGAGAAAAGGAACGACTGACGACGAAGGAAAAGGACAGGGAGGGAGAAGAAAGGAAGGAACGGCATAGGGTAACAACAGGAATGGGATGAAGGCAGTAGCAAAATGGAAACAGAAAACGGAGATCACAATGAACGTCAGACCAAAATTGGGCCTACAAAAAAGAGGAGTGGAGAGGCAAGAATACTGAAGAAGAAAAAACGAAAAAAAGTTATGAGATGTCACATAAAACAAGACAAGAAAACAGCAAAATAAAACTAACCGAAGGAAAACCATGACAACAAAGAGGTAGAAGAAGGAAAAAGAAAGAAAAGGACGGAATGAATGAAAGACCAAGAAACCAAAGAGAGAACCAAATAATAAATAAAAGGACAAAGAAAAAAAAAAAGAAAAAAAAAGAAAAAAAACAACAAATGCAAGAAGAAAACAAAGAGTAAATAGCAGACGCCTGGACAGACAAATTGTAACATGTAACAGCAACGACACAACACTTTAAGGAGAGATGAGACAAAAAAAGGGAAAAGAAAAGAAAAGCAGCAAGAGATGGGTAAAAGAAAGAGGACCAACGAAGAGCTACGACTACGGTACAGCGCTACGCAAAGAACACGATCGTCAAGAGGACCAATTTGTGACCTTTCTGACACACTAATCCTGTAGTCTAGTGACCATTGAAACCAGTCTTTACTTTAGCCCTTACGACGAGAAACACTCTATCCTCACACTCTCAAAACGGCGGGGGTGGCGATGGCGGAATCCGCCCAAACCGGACACTTTAAATCCCAGCCGGGAGTCTTGCTCCTCCTCATCGCTAACCAAATTCCAAAGCCGGGGGGGGCCATCTTTCCTGGAAAAATGTCGCTGCCCCGGAGCCATCAAGAGGCAAGAATGCGCCCACTGACAGCTTGACCTGGGCTGACCGTCTCACTTCCCGCGTTCCCCGGAATGTGATCCACGGAGGGCGCGGTGAAAGTTCGAACCGACGCCGCGAGAGCAGGGGACTTGCTCTGCAGAGACCCCGCAGGAACAGAGTGTGAGGAGAGGGTGAGATGTGATGGGGGTGGGTGGGTTTTGCTTTGTCTTGGTACCCTCATGTTTTTGATCGGGTTGGGGAGCTGGATTGCCGTGCGAGCGTGCGCGGCAGGGCGCGGCGCGGCTGTGCGTAGTCGGAGAAAGGTGTGTGCTAGTGTGATAGGAGTATATTATGTCGGGGTGGGCTTGTGTGTGCTGTAGTCAGGGAGTGCGCGTGCGGAGCGGGCAGAGAGTGCGTATGTTCGATACGGCACATATCCGTACATACGGGCTTGTGTTGCGTCCAGCGTACGCGCGCATGCGCGTTTCTGTATTGGTCTCTTGGTTTTGTCGTCTGTGTATGTGTGCGGGTGGGCGTGTCGTGTGTGTGTGTGTGTGGTGTGTTGGTTGTGTGGTGCAACACCCGCAAATCACCGCGCTTGGAACATAAAAGCTAAGTGGGTTGTCGTGTGTCATGTGTGGATAGGTGTGGTGTGTTGTGTGTGTACGGGTGGGCGTGCGTGCATGTGTGGGGGTGGTATTGTTGTGTGTGTGTTGGGTGTGTGTGTGTGGTGTTTGTGTGTGTCGTGGTGTGTGTGGTGTGTATGCTTCGCTGTGTGCTCGCACACGCACACGGGCTTGGTGTTTGTGCGTGTGTGTGTGTGTGTGTGTGTGTGCGTGTAGTGTGTGTGTGAGTGTTCCTTGTTACAATCCTGACTCTTGACCTTCAATTTACTTTGTTCACAGGGATAGCATTATCTATTTCTGTAGGAGATAAATACAAAAGCAGAGTGGGGGTTTAATTTTCTGCCGTCGGACTGTGACATTAACTGTTTCGAATGCCGAACGATACAGTAGTCTTTTGTTTTATGTGTAAAATAAATGATTAGAATACCAACAACGAGCCGACTACGACGGCGAGGATGGAACACTGTATGATACAGATGATGGAAACGATGATGAAGACGATGTTTATGATACTATGACACACAAATAACTAACACTGGGAGAAGTGTAGTAGTAGATAGTAAGTAGTAGCAAGTAGGTAAGCACAGCACACGTAAGCAGTATCAGTTAGTAGTATGTAGTAGTTAGATATTAGGTAGTAGGACTGAGTGCGTGTGGGATAGACAGGATTATGATGAACTGGATGATGAAGAATGACGAAGAAGTAAAAGTCATAGAAGGACAAAAGATAGATAGTCAACGAGGTGAACACAACAGTGATCAATTAGGTAGTTCCGTGTTTAGCCGAGAAAGGTAAGTATGGGGGAGCAGGTGTGTTTATTATTCGAGTGTATATAGTGGGTACTTTTCTCTCATGAAAGGTACTAGAAAAAAAATCACTACATACCTTGTGATAACGACATTCATCGCTCGTTTCACCAGGGGTCTCGCACACAGTCTCCCAGAGTGGACGACGACAAGGCGAAACGGATGGGGAGTTCGAAGATCACGAAGAACGACGAGTGGATGACTCACGATAGCGCATAACGACGAGCCTATTGACGACCGGGGGGGCGTTGAGGGGGAGGGCAGTAAAGATCAGGCCCAAATGGCTGCCAAAGCCTTCAGCCATTCCGGGCAAAACGACGCCGGGCGACTTCACACAGCCAGGAAGGCCCGCCGACAGAGGGAGGTTCAGCGTCTGCTGGCCACAATTGTCTGATCACTCTGCTAAAAAAAAGGGGGGGGGGGAGAAAAAAGCGGCGGAAAGGAGCAAATAATCTGATAGGCACAGGTGGTGGTCAAGCTCACCGTGCCCTGGGAAAGAAGTAAAGTCGGGATGGCGCTGGCGGGCGGACGGTGAAGTGGTGGAAAGAAGGATAAGGAGGAGAGGGCAAAAGAGTAACAACAAGGGGTTATCCTGAGAAAAAACAAAGATGAAGCTGCCGTACCACGTACCACAGTGGGTGTCCAAGGCGCCAAGAAGAGACAGGGGTATGGACCACGCCAAAGTATTGCCCAGAGAACTGTCAAACGACATTGTGAGCCAGAGACACACACACGAACAGGACTCCAGACAATGAGGAACACACGATTACAAGGACACAACAGGAGGAAAGAGAGGAGGACATCACAGAGCTCAGTGACCGAGAGAAGACAAACGACCCGAGGTCACTGTGTCGCCAAGTGGGGCCAGGCAACCCAGCGGTAGGAACACTGAAGTGAGAGTGCTAGCGCACCGTCAAAGGGGAGGCCAAAAACACCCTGGCGGGCATGCGGGGAGTTCGGGCGACGCATAAGAAGAACCGGTCAACCACAAGCTCGCTAAAAAGTGACGTAAACCTCATCGTCATCAAGCATGGCAAAGAACGACCACCGAAAAGCGAAACAGCAGAACCAACGACTGCACAGGGAACAACCAGCACCAACACAAGATTCTGCTGACAAGGTCAATGGAAGGAACAACACAGAAACAACCGCAAGATCAAATCCACTGGGAGCCGAAACTCGCAAGTCCCAAAGGAACCAGCAGAGCGAAGCATCAAGGTGGAACAACGTATGACACAGTGGGAAATGGCATCCAGCAATGGAGATTGTACACAAGAATCCACCTAGTGGGCAGGAATAAGACCCATAAACGGAGCTTGGAATAGAAAGTCACAAGTGAACACGGAGCCTCAGTTAAAGAAAGTCCGCACAAGATCCCAGAAGAAAAGAAGAAGAAAATATAACAAAAAAAACAACAGTCGAGGAATCGAAAGGTCGGCCGCGTTCAAAACGGGGAGCCTTCTCTGGGCACCCGCAGTCCTCTGTAACCAAGAAAAAGCTGATGCACTACGAGGTAATGACGACACGCAAGGTACTGTGGGGGCACAACAGATTTAAAACGACATTCGTAAAGGGAGCAGGATCCGAACGAGTCAAACGTCCCCGAGCCGAAGGAAGTCCGGGTCCGTGGCTTATACCAGCGGCTAAAATGAACTAGCAGAAAACACGAGAAGAGTGAGAAAACAGAGATATATCGGACACAATCATCTAGAATAACAACAAGCCGTGTGGGGTAAAAAGACAATGCTACTGGCAAGAGGTGCGTGCTTTGACCTACCACGCAACCCACAGAACGGTCTCGTGCCCGTAGGTGGGGGGGTGGCAGTACGGAGGGGGTGGCGGACCGGAGGGGCCAGAAAACGGCTGAGACCGGAGGGGAGGAGTCTTAAGGACATGACGTCACCAGAAAGGGAGACGGGAAGACACCTGATGGAGACTGCGTAGGACGTCATCAAATACATGAAGGGACACACGGGGATCCAAGGACCATACGACAGTAAGTGTTCAGATGGCGAAAAAAAACTTGGCACTGAGGACTATCGCTGAAGAAGTCTGCAGCTTCAGACGGGGCAGTAAAAGCAGGGGGAGGGCATCTGGATATGCTGTCCGGCTGAAATGGCTAGCGGAACACATTGATAGTCCGGGCGTCTGTTGGGCGGTGGCCGAGAGGCCCACAGAAACACTCGCCAGGGCGTGGTGTGCTGGGGTGAATCGCCGCGGTGTCAAGTGTGTAGTAGAGCAAATAGTGATGCACCGGGTAATGAGTACACAGGCGGGGGGGTAAGTACGGTGTATACAGTAGCCAAGAGGAAGGAGGGAAAAAAAAGAGCTAGTGGGCGTGGAGGGGCACGCTCCTTAATGGAGCTGCCTCAATGCTGACCTGGCAGTGCACTCTGTGAGGGTCTCCATATGCTAAAGCCCCGGCACCTGCCTGCGTCCCAAACTCACCGCGCATGTCTTGAAGGAGGCTGTTTACCCGCAGCACCACATGCACGCACGAAAGGGGGGGAGCGTCGTTCCGCGCGCGCACACAATCCATACATACTGCATCCTACATACCATAATATACATGATGATTCTTCTAATATCACTTTTAGTGACAGACAGTTACACGAAGAGCCCAACATGTATAATGCGAGTTCAAAACTAATCGGAAACAACTGGTTTCTAACACCTATGCAGTTTCTTCATCAGGTTGTGTTCCCGATTTAATTTATACAGATTGGGGGTGCCACTATACCAAGGCGAGTTACAACCAAACGACCAACGCTGTTTCAGAGTTAGTATTATTAAGCTGGGTGTGAGCGGGGTTGGGGGGTGGGGGGGTGGGGGCGGTACAAAGTGTTCCGCCCTATCTGTGGGGCCTTGTGTCTAAATTTTACTACTGGGGGGTGGTCAGACTGTCCATTGGTTTTCATTGGGGGGTATTTTTTAAGTTGGGGGTATGTTGGATATCATCTCAGATGTGAATTATTTGATATAACAATTTATGATATTCCATCAGTTACTGTTGGATCAGCAATGGCTTACAAGCTATAAGGAACGTCATCGAACCGGGGGGAAACTGACAAGAAAGCAATACACTCACTGCGAAGGGAGGATGGAATGAGGGAGGACTGGGTGGGAAGTGCTGGAAAGCGCGTGGCGTGTTTGATACAGAACGCTCAAGAAGACCTTGTGACAATTTTAGTACTCAGCAGCAGAGCGCAACCGTCCACCGGACAGTG
>JADBJO010023330.1:0-26709 GCA_016801955.1 Conus betulinus
TTTCATCTCTCGTGCTATCTGGATGGTCTTTGGCCCCCTTCGGTACATCATCCCTCTGTTCCACCAAGTGTCTGTCCTTGTTGGTTTCCTTGTGTGGGGGGGGGGGGGGTTGGGGGGGGGGGTGTGTGGGGGAGTGTGGGGGGGGGGGGGGTGGGGGGGGTGGTTGTGGGGGTGGGGGGGTGGTGGAGGGGGGGTGTGGGGGTTTTCAGAAATGGGTTGTTCGGTCTTTGCCGCTTCCTCTCAGCTTTCATGCCTGACGTCCCACAGTCCTCTCCGGGTTGATACCCTTTCCTCTCCCATGTGATGTCTTGGGTTTGATGCTTCGAGCTTCTGTAACTTGCTTTTGTTCTAGGAAGGGGCTGTTAGCCTAACGCACCCCTTTTAGCCTGCCAGGAGAGTTGGTCTACATTAGTCTGACCTCTACCTTGACTGTCCCGTCAGTTTGGGTGGCCCTACCTAGGAGTATAGCCTCCTGCTTGGCACTCAACTGCTCTTGGAGTCCTGCTGAGAATATCTTCAACAAGGTATATATTTTAGTTCCTGTACTTCCCAATGTCAAATGAAAATAAACAACAAAAAAAACTGGATTAAAGGGGAGAGAGGGAGGGAGGTACAGAGAAAGAGAGAGAGAGGATTAAAGTGGAGAGAGAAGAGACACTGATAACATTACTAGTTTAACAAATCAGTTCTAACTGAAGTAAAGATGACCAAGTTAAAGACTTATAGTCAAAGAATATTTCAAACCAACTTACCAACAAACACTAGTTCTACTAGACCACTGGAAACATTACTAGTTTAAAAAATCAGTTCTAACTTAAGCAAAGATCACAGAGTTAAAGACTTATAGTCAAAGAATATTTCAAACCAACTTACCAACAAACACTAGTTCTACTAGACATGGCAAGTCCTTCTGAAAACAAAATGAAAAAAAAAAACAAACAAACAAGTATTAGCATCTCAAATTCAATTAATCAAAAAATAAAAAGCCTGCACACAGGAAGCCAACGCAAGCAACAACCCACAGCACACATGCGCGCGCGCGCACACACACACACACACACACACATACATAGACATGCATACACACACACACACACATGCATTTCTTTAAATCTCCAGCATCTTACTGAAAGATTTTAAGCAGTGGTATACTAGCCCAGTCACAATAACCACAGTTCATATGCATATTTCAGTTTTTCAGTGATGTGTGAGGATGATCTGCCTTTGGGATGTACCTCATCAATTTCTCTTCCTTTGCCAAACTGACTACTTATCACTCAACAATTTTGTTTGTTTGTAAAGCAAACAAGCATGAAAAAAAGAAAGTTTTGTAATGAATGGGGCATTTTAATTTTCTTTCTTTTTTTTTTTTCACTATACACGAGTAAAACAAAATTGCCAGTTGACATTCCAGATGTGCCCTGTCTTATCAAAGCAAACGTGAATGTAACCTTGCTAACGTCTTCCAATTAATTTTACCTTAAGAATGACACAACACAAAGAAAGGGTATCCATTGAACCTTGCTTGTTTACAATGCCCACAATCACTGTTTTCACAATGAGAACACTGTAATGATTGTTGGTTTCATGTGAAAACAGAAATCATCACCGTCTGGAAGAGCTAACTGTGGTGAGGAAACAAGTATTATTTTGTGAAAAGTTAAAGTCACTGGTTCTGACCCAGTTAGCAAAATCAGAGAATGAGTCAGAAGAAAGGTATGACTCCAGTAAGCCATAAACAGTTTAACGTGAATGTTATTTCTGCTGTTCTTCACTTGTATGTGTAAATGAAAAGCAGGCTAGAATATAACTCTGAATGTGCATGCGTGCGTGTGTGCGTGCATGCATGTGTGCGTGCATGTGTGTGTGTGTGTGTGTGTGTGTGTGTGTGTGTGTGTGTGTCTGTGTCTATGGTGTATAAGATATGTTTACACTCAAAAAATATCAATATCACCAGTGTTGTCATTGTTACAAATGTTGTTCATAATACTATTATTTTCAATTCACGTATACATAGTTGCCAAGTTGCTGTGCCATTTTTTTTAAAGTGGTTATAGAGGGCACCTTCTGTGCTGTCATCAAAAGTGATTCATGCTTTGGTCTCAGTTAAGCACTCCCAGATCTTCATTACCCAATTTAGCATCAAGGCTCATTTTCGGAGAGTGTCATAACGCTCCAAATTCTAGTAATTAACTGATTAATGTAAATATACTGACACAACTCTTCACAAAGAAGACAAAGTTTTGGTGCTGGTAGTGTTCACTTCATTGCTAGCTGCCACACTGCAGACTGCCTTACACCGTATCTCAGAGTACAATGCTATGGACTTACAACCTCACCTGTTTCAGGCGACGAAACATCTCTATCTCTCTCTCTTTCTTTCTCTCTCTTTCCTCTCTCTCTCTCTCTCTCTCTCTCTCTCTCTTACCTCATTATTACTGACAACCTTCCTTCCTTCTTTTACTTTGCAATGTGTGTTCCACACATCTACCCAGGCAAAGCCTGGTACAAATGCTAGTGTCATATATACTTGTGTTACTTTCATACTGTTGAGCCATGGATCCCACAAACTCTTCCAACAGACACTGCATTTTCAACTCACCAGTTTATCCACTTCCTGTGCATCTTTCACCTGGTTGTTGGACATATACAAGATCTGAAATGTACCATCACATTCATCATATCAGGGACTAAACAGGTACAGGGGGAGAGAGACCTTAAGACTGAAATATTCTATTCTTAAAGCCATAGCCCCTTAGAAAGGAGATATACATTTTAAGTCACAAATGGGTATTTATCTTCTTTATGTTGAATAAACATTTTGCCTTCTTAAATGCCTTATCTAAATAAACAGCTAACTTGTCTTTTTGCAGTATTTTCATTTAATGATGATATTAATAAGGTTAATTTGAACACACAAGGACGGTTAAAATACTTTTGGGGATGAACTGCTCTCCTACTTCATTTATTACTGGGCAAGACAGTACAAAATGAACTTCATCCTCTTTTGACATAATGGACTAATCAAATTTCTTTCACACAGCTGTGTATAGTGATAGCAATGAACAGCAATATCAGACATACTGAATCTAAATCTAGTCAACATGTATTTGAAACGCTTTTCTATTTTCGTTGACATGTTAACTGGTAAACACCATACATGACTGCTCATTCTGTATAATTCAAATCTCTCACTATTTTGCATGTGGCAGTTCCAATTTTGCGAACTGTAGTCAATCGATCTTTCAATATGTTCTCAAAAACATTCAGATCACCAACACTTTGGTTGAGCCATACACAACCAAACCCATATTCACATAGTGAGCTGTACACACCCAAACCCATATTCACATAGTGAGTCATACACAACCAAACCCATATGCACATAGTGAGCCATACACAACCAAACCCACATAGTTTTATCCTTACATTTGTTTACCCAGTTTTTTTTCTTACTTCTATTATCCGAGTCTAATAGCAGCATTCTATACACTTTACATGGTAATCTGTGATCTTGCATCTGTGTTGTTTTTAAACCAGTATCTAATGCACATTACAGGCAAATTCAAATGAATTGGATATCTAGCTTTTTCACTATTTCTCAAATCATTTGGTATTTGCAACTGTAGACCACATGACAGAGGGCTGGTCTACATGAAGCATAGTTCAAGGGAAGTAACCGTAATTTTAGTCTCTTGATAAGATGTTGTTCCTTTGGAGAGTTGTCCCCCTTTGAGTTGTAAAAAGAAGGTTGTGGACTTGAAGCTAATGCATCTTGATTTCGTTCTAGCTTACTATTTTTATTCCTTGTATATAAAATCTTGTGGGAAAGTTACTAGAAGTAAATTATTTTGGGGGGTTGAAATTAATTAAATCAGGGAAAGAATAACCAAGTTCCCAACCTACTTCCTGTTCCTTGACAAGTTCCACATCCTACTTCCTGTTACTTGACAAGTTCCACATCCTATTTCCTGTTCCTTGACAAGTTCCACAACCTACTTCCTGTTCCTTGATATAGCAAGTACCTTCCCATTTTGACTGGCTGAAGGGAGAACGAAACACAGTGTCTACTTAGAAGGAAAAACAAAATTGGTAAAGCGGTCTTTAATTCAAGGGGCCGCTTTTTCTTTCCACTTCGTCATTGTTGCCACACTTTTATTTTCCTTCTTATCCTTGCCTCCCAACCTTGCCCAAATTACCTCATTAACCTGCACCAAAATTTGACCCTGGTCTAGCCCGCAAATATCAATACTCCGCTACCCTATAGATCTCAATATACCTGTGGCACCTTAGGGATGGGGTGATGCTCATGTTGGTCTGAACTCTTTTTGATTATTTTTTTTTTTTTATTTTTTGCTGTCCCAACCACTGCGCCACCTCAGAGGCAGTGCACCCCCACACCGCTCATTCTGACACCTCGTCCACAGCCACAGCCCGGTCGGCCCAGCCACAGCCCCGGGCACCGGCAATCCACATACAGCACTCCATGTCAAGTCGTCAAGAGGCAACCCACCGGAGGAGACACTGCACTGCTGCCGAGTCACTTCAGTGGTGTTCAGTGGCGCCTGTTCTGATCTGACATACACAGAACACCACCTACTAAGCCCCCTACTGACGACAATAATTGCTTAGTCGCGGAGCTGGCATGAGTGAGCTCTCCTTTGGGAGGGCGCCACCACGTCCGTCCAACAACAGCCCCCATGGACTCGCTGATACCAGTGACCCCGACGGAACCAAACCAAGACTACAGACATGGAGAGGATATCGAAATTGAGGTCACCATGAGAGCAGGCCATGAAGGGCCACAGAATTTGAGACATTTTTTTTAAATGCTGATCAATGAGAATGAGGATGATTAAGATAATGCTATGGATTTCCATTTCGGTCTGAGACTACATGACAGGGTTGTACTCCCGGTGTCAACCAGGCCTGACAGATACAGGCACCTGCAGTGTTGGTCAGGAAATTTGAGCAACACTCTCAGAAACGCATCCATTAAGTGGATGAAACTCGACTGTGTGGTCCCAGTCTTCCCAACTGAGTCTGCAGCAAACTCAACTCTGGGTAGGAGCCAGTCGGGGCAGAAAAACCCACATGACTTTGATGGGATTCGAACCCATGACCTCCCAGCCGGGAGTCCGCGATGCTAACCACTTCCCCATGACGGCTGGTCTTTTTGATGATTTATTTAGTGTATGATGTTAACCATAATCTTGATTCTGAAAATCTTTTGACTTAAAATCAATGTTGTGCTCTGGTTAAATAAACCAGTGGTTGATTGTTGAATTGGAATTGTTCAGTGGGACAAATTAAAATAGTGATCAATATAAAATTGTAAGCCACTTGTTTCGTCTGAGTAAGCAAGAGCCTTCCTCGGCCCCTCCCTGTAGACAGAGTCAGAGTGATTTCCACAGTTCTATATCATTTTTTGTTCTCTCTCTCTCTCTCTCTCTCTCTCTCTCTCTCTCTCTCTCTCTCTCATCTTGCTTCTGCTTTCTAAGTTGGGGATTAGTGTCTGTCTGTCTTCACAACAATTCCCCTAGAAATTCTTTTAGAGTAAACACATTTAAGACTGACATTGCCACATGTCTTCACAATGTTCTCAAACAAATCTGGAGATATAAGTCCTTAGCCAGCAAAACAGACCAATAATCTGAAGAACATTGAATGTGTCATTTCTTATACAAAACACCAACTCACACTCTACTGTGACAGAGAGAGAGAGAGAGAGAGAGAGAGAGAGAGAGAGAGAGAGAGAGAGAAGACAGAATTCTTTATTTATGAGGATAATAGATAAGCACTGATGTGTTTTTTTACATCCAGTCCTCACCCTGAGTAGGGTCAACAATATAAAATATGATGAGGTAACAAAGGAAGCTTGCAAAAAGTGACTAGAACTACAATACAATACGGGATTAATTTTAAAAGAAGAAGAAGAAAAAAAAGAGAGAGAGAGAGAGGGGGAGAGAGAGAGAGAGAGAGAGAGAGAGAGAGAGAGACGCAGCAGGAGTGAAGGGAGTGCGGGGTAAGGCTGCAGAGAGAGAGAGAGAGAGAGAAAGAGAGAGAGAGAGAGGGTAGGGGGAGAATGAGGCAAAAGTAGGTGTGATAAGAGAGCATGTTTAGAACAATCTGACAATCAAAATTCCAAAGAGATACAAGACAATCGATTTTGAAGCACCCGGGGTGGGGGGTGGTTGTTGTTGAAAATGAAGCACAAATGGACGGGGGAATGCATAATGATAGCGCAGTCGCCACAGGTAGGAAGGGATGTCATATGGATAATAAATCAAGTCATTCCAGCAGAACGTGAGAGAGATAGAGAGAGAGAGAGAGAGAGAGAGAGAGTCACATAAGAATATAAGCATATCGACAGAATGACAAGAGGGCAGGAGGTAGTAGGAAAACACACACACACACACACACACACACACACACACACACACACACACTAATACATACTTACTAAACAAAATAACATACATGTGCATTTCAAGTACAAAAACACTTTCTAAACAGTTAGCTACATACATAAGGCAAAAAGGGTGGTAGTGGTTTGGTGGTGGATTTGTGGCGGAGAGTATGCAAGTGCTGGCACATAAGATGGTGGAAGTAATGGTGTTTGAAGGTTAATATGCATTGGCGTGGTTTGGTTTGATTCAGGGAGCGCATTCCATTGACAGGAACTTGAGTATGTTAAACTGGATTTGAATAAGTCAATTCTAGGAACAGGGACATGAAGTTTGGGTAGAGTCCTTGAGGAATTTATTGAGAATCTGTGAACTAATGTTGAGGGTGCCTTCTTAGACACAGTCTTGTGCATTATGATCCCTTTGTTGTATTCTAATCTCACAGTTAAGGGGAGAACTTCAATCTTTTTATAGTCCGAGTCCAGAAGACTATTGCTTTTTAGGAGGACTAATTTGAGTGCTCGCTTGTGTAGGCTTAACAATGGTTTGAGGGTGTTAGCGCTAGCACAGTCCCATAGAGTAGATTCATAGTCTATGTATGATTGAATATGAGACTGGAAAAAGAGCTTGCGTGAATGCAGGTCAAGGAGGCGTTTGATTCTGGAGAGTTGATAAACTTTCTGTGAAACATTTTTGCATAGTGAGGATATGTGAGCTTGCCAACTCATATTGTTATATCAACTGTTATTCCTAGCACTTGAGGTACATAACCTGTTCAACGGGTTCATTTTTAAGATGTACATGAGGAAACTTAATAGTGAGATTTTGTCTTTTTTGCCTGGCTGTGATAAGCATGGATTTAGTTTTCTGAGGGTGAAGCAACATGTGATTTAGTTCAGTCCATTTGACAAGGTCATTCACACTTTCTTGTACAGTGTGTGCAAGAACAGTAACATCAGAATGATTTGTATGTATTGTTGTATCATCAACAAAGAGTTCACAGGTGGATGTGATATGCAGAGGTAAATCATTGATGTAAATTGTGAACAGTAAGGGACCCAGGATAGAGCCTTGTGGGATGCTATAGGAAAGTGTTGAAATGAAGAGAAAGTTGTATTAATTTTTACGCTTTCTTGCGAATTTGTTGCCCATTTGTGAGATATGAGTAAAAAAGCGTAAGAGCTTTTGTAGATAAGCCATACAATTTTAATTTTCTAAGAAGAAGGTTATGGTCTATCACATCAGAGAGAGAGAGAGAGAGAGAGAGAGAGAGAGAGAGAGAGAGAGAGAGAGAGAGAGAGAGAAATAACCTTAATTTCAAGGAAAAAGATGAGCAATTATATGATTTTTCTTCATTTTGACCTTGTCCTGAGAAAAGGAAATGGTAACTAGCAAACTTACACTCAGAATATTCAATATCTAACAAACATGAGGAATTGTTATTGGATGCTAGTTCTTTAATACTATTAACACACAAAAATACCAACAAGAAAAAACAAATGTTAAAAAGCAAAAACCAAAAGAATTTAGGATACTACACTATCAACACTGATGTGTGAAAGATACCCCCCAAATTTGTTTTCCCAAAAGCACTTTAAAAAAAGACACAGCTGCCTCCAAACAAATTTACTACCATCAATGGAGAGGAACTGTATTAATTAGAGGCTGAGAGAAAAAAAACTCAGAGAGACAGACAGACAGAGAGAAAGAAGGTGGAAACAGACAGACCATAGAATATGCTTTTTCATTTTCAATCTAGTATTTATATATAACTGTATCATATATACATGTATGGTTTGTCTTCTCTTCAGACATCCAAGCAACACAAGACAACAACCCACAGATCAAACAGCACAATGTGTTGGTAAAAACAACAGCAGTCGTAACACTAACAATCATGAAATATGATGCGGCACTTAAAAAAAAAAGTGTTTAAACCTTCGAAAGTGTTCTGACAAATCATTGTACACTACTGTATATAGTGTTGATATATCAAGGCCTTGTGAGGAACAACTGGCAATGAAATGTGTAGTCTTCTCCAGAAACACACTTTGTTTGCAGCTCCTTTCCTGACACTGAAAACAAATCTAAATGAGAACATTCCTACCTTAATGCAAGACTGGAGTTCCAAAGCGGGTGGAATATCAGTGTGATCTGCTTGCATCTGCTACAACATGGTATTAGACTGTTCTGTCAGCCTACGACTCCTTCCAGAATCAACTTTTAGAGGTCAAAGACCCCATCTCACTTATAAAAAATGTTGGACTAACACATAACCTGTCAGGACTGCAAAATGGACTTTGCAAGTGAGCATACAAGAACACTTATGATTACTTTTAGAGGAAAACAAGTTCTGTAATCTTTCAACCCACTGTAGTGAGATGGTTCATGTCACAGACTCTTGGCTGGGAGGTTATGGGTTCAATTCCCATCAGAGCCATTTATCTGAAGGAATGTTCTGCCCTGACAAGCTCCTACTCAGAGTTCAGCTTGCTATGGGCTCTACTGGGAAGACTGGAACCACACAGTAGAGTTTCATCCATTCAATGGATGCTTCTCCGAGAGTGATGTTCAAATTTCCTGTCCAACACTGCGGTAGTCTGTATCTCTCCCACCTAGTTGACACCAGGACATCTTATGGCATAAGTGTGGAGTACAGCCCTATAATATAGTCTCTGACCAGAATGGAAATCTGTAGAATCATCATCATCATCATCATCATCATCATCATCATTGTCATCAATCAGCATACAAGAAAAGAAAAGTCTCCAATTCCGTGGCTCTTCATGCCTTGCCATCATTGTGACTTCAGTGTTGATTTCCTCTCCATGTCTATACCTTTACTGAGGTTCTGTCAGGGACACCAGTATCAGCAAAAACTTGGGGACCATCATTGGATGGAAGTGATGGTGCTCTCCGAAGGGGGAACTCACTGATGCTGGCTCCGCAACATAGCAGTTACTGTTGCCAGTAGGGGGCTTAGTAGGTGGTGTCCTTCATATGTTGAATCAGAACAGCACTACTGAATGCCACCAAAGAGGCTTTGCAACAAAGCAGTGTCCACCTCTGGTGGGTTAGCTTATGCTGGGTTAGCTTATGATCGCTTGGCACTGACTGCTCTCTGTGTATTGATGGTGCTGGGCTGTGGCTATGGATGAAAAGATGTAAAGAGTGGCATTGGTGCAAGGCCACTGAGACAGCACTGAAGATGAGACAGTTGACAAAAAATTTTTTTGTAGTTTTCAAAGAATAATTTGGTGATATTTTCATCTTCAGATCTGACAAGGTCATGCTGTAATCTGAAATGTCCTTGACAGGGATGTGGGCCAAGGGGGATTTCCAGTCATGCTGTAATCTGAAATGTCCTTGACAGGGATGTGGCCAAGGGGGATTTCCAGTCATGCTGTAATCTGAAATGTCCTTGACAGGGATGTGGGCCAAGGGGGATTTCCAGTCATGCTGTAATCTGAAATGTCCATGGCCAAGGGGGATGTGGGGCCAAGGGGGATTTCCAAGGGGGTCTCCATGCTGTAATCTGAAATGTCCATGGCAGGGATGTGGGCCAAGGGGGATTTCCAGTCATGCTGTAATCTGAAATGTCCATGGCAGGGATGTGGGCCAAGGGGGAATTTCCAGTTCATCAGTCAGGGTTAAAGACTTGACATATGTCGTCTGTTGACGTAATCACTCTCCCAAAAACAGATGGTGTGTGTGAAGACCATACTTATTGTGCCCAGCTACATTTGTAAAATATGCCACTCTATAAAGAATGAAACAAAATAACTTCAAACCGAAAAAAAAGGCAACCAACCATACCTTCAGTTTCTTTAAGACATTCACACCTTTGAGCTTCTCAGGGAGTTGTACGATATCCACAGTTCTTCAAGAGTTTCACTGACAGCTTCCTGTAGCAAACAAAGAATGTGTACAAGAGTCAAGGAAAAAAGTGATGTTGCTTGTAAATGAAGAAACATATGCAACATCATAGTAACCTTGTAAGTCCATTTTAGCTGGAAGAAGAAGGGAAGCTGTAGAAAACAGAATTTCACACACAAGGCTTACATCTACAGAAGTCACTAATGTAGACTCTCTCTCTCTCTCTCTCTCTCCTTCACACACACACACACACACACACACACACACACACACACACACACACACACGGATGTCATGTGCACAAACTTTCCTATTGTTTTTTCAGCATTTAAACAGAAATGTGCTACTTCACTGGGACAAATTCATCGATACATATAATCATAGCTGTTCTTTCTGTTCTTCTCTTTTCATGGTCTGAACTACATAACAAAAACTGCAGTTTCTATTTGGCGCTAGAATGTGCTAATTCTAAATCAGTAATCATATGAATAAATCAGATCACAAAAGCAGTTCCAAGGTTATGTTGGAAATAAATCACTGTAGTTCAAAAGATAGACAAAATGACATTCAGCTGGATACCTTTCCATGATTGATTTTTCTCAACTGAATAGACTGATAAAGCTGTAAAAAAGAGTGTAGAAATGTAAGGACATTTCCAAAGCTAATGTTCTCCTTTCTGCAAAAATAGGGTTACAATTTATGAATGCAAACAAAATGGGTCAAATGGAAAGAGTCAGCATTCAAAATAAAGATTATATCAATAGAAACTATGTTCTTCATGTGAGACACTGGTATCTTTACAAAATTCTGGAAAAAGATGATATCCTCAAATTGCAGCAAATGGCTTCAACAGCTGTCAGAATAAAACTGATCATGTTCCTTGAAATTTTGTATGTTCTTTATTAAAGCTACCACATTTTGACATTTTCTTTCAATTTGGCTCTTGTTTCAATTTTTTTGTCTCAATTTTTTTAATTTCTAGAGTTTTGTCTTTCAGAGCAAGACTCACATAGGAACACACACACACACACACACACACACACACACACACACACACACACACACACACACACACACACACACACACACACACACACATTCTTTCCTTCACAATGGACCAAGGTAATTTGTAATCAAGAGCAGGTAAACTGTTTTTTTTTTCTTTAATTCTAAAATTCTGAATTAATAAGAAACTTACCAGACCAGTCAAACTCTTGATGTTATTCCTGCCAAGAGACAATATTGTCAAGCATTCTGCAAAGAAAAGAAAGTTAAACATAAAATGATGATTATCTTGAGAAAGAACCCTTAAAAGGTTTTAAATAAATGTCAGCGAACCGCCCAGAGAAATGTGGACAAACGAGTCACAAGACAACACACAACGCGTTTCGACCTCTTAGGTCTTCCTCAGGTGAAACAAAGACGGACAAAAATAACGAAAATGCACTTAGCTTTGATCGCTTCAGATTGCTTCTGAGTTCAGCGCAAGGAAGGCCTTCCTTGCGCTGAACTCAGAAGCAATCTGAAGCGATCAAAGCTAAGTGCATTTTCGTTATTTTGTCCGTCTTTGTTTCACCTGAGGAAGACCTAAGAGGTCGAAACGCGTTGTGTGTTGTCTTGTGACTCGTTTGTCCACGTTTCTCTGGGCGGTTCGCTGACATTTATTTAAGATTTGTTTAGATTTCTGCCTGCAGTCGTTTCACTTTGCAACTAGACCTTAAAAGGTTGGGTTTTTTTATTAGACACAAGGACCAGTTAAAAAAAAGTAAATTTATGAATCATCTTGCTCTTTGTAAAAGATCTGATAAGGAGGCATGTATGATAAACAAAAGCAACAACAACAAAACCCATCACCATTACACCCAAAACAAACAAATAAACAAGCAACCATCCATATTTAATGGAACAGGGGTTTTTTTTGTGTTTTTTTTTTTTGCATCAAACTGTAACAACAGACTTGTTCAGTCCCTACTTTTCAGCGTAACAAAGTTAAACACAACCTTAGATTACCCAAGAAATGGACATAATTATATATGCATGAAAACCTATAGATATAATCAAATACACTCAATAACACAAATTCCATGATCTGAGTTTTCCATCTTTAATGTAGCCTACAATTTTGAGAGTAAATAAAGTATGAATTTAAGTCCAATCAAATTGTATAGAGATGCCAGATTCGGCCCAGTCCAGCTGAGGTGCAGGAGAAGCTGTGGGGACCGATGGGGTCTCTGTGGCAGACTGGGGACTTCGTTTTACTAACCAGATTGAGGATATAGCATGGCCAGGAACACAAAAGAAGAAGAAAATTAATGTAAGTGGTGGTGGATCTGCCAGTGCTAACAACTAATTGGAAACTATTGAAAATCAGCCTACATTTTTTGCAGAATTAGCACAGTGAGGTTTGTTTCATGATCCAGGTTCACACCTTTTTCTGGAGGGATACAAAAATAGTCTGGTTAATTAACAAAAAAAATTACAAACAGAAAAATAGAAAAGCACCATTGAAAAAATACACAAAGTCACAAAATGACCAGACAGAACAGGCTTTGGAGTAGCTTCCCTTTAAACTGCTAGCTAACATTTGCCTCTCAACAAAAATTGGTTCAATCGCAGAATTCATGTTTTCAGAAAATGATGAGGTCAACACAAGAAAATTATGAGCAACCTCTCTCAACTACTCTTATTTTCATTCTAAATTCCTGGATCAATGTGGGTTAGATAAAGCATCCTGCTCTAAATAAGTCATCCAAAGTAAGACCACTATCCCATTGGTGAGCTATAAGTATTCACTACATCATGATAAAATGCACTATTTTCTGGCATTTCCCATAAACTTGGATACAAACCACGTCATACTCTCCTTTTACCTTCAACTTACCTCTGCTGACATGGGTGACAGATGCAAGGTAAACTAACATACTTCATGAAACACAGATTTACCTTCATTGATCCACATCCTGTTTGAACATCAATTATTCTTTAGGAAATAATGAGCAAAAAACAACATCATAGGAATCACCTAACAATATGTCCTCAACCTCTGAAAAAATGATAATGAAAACATTGTGATAATTACCCACATGAACTGCAATCAGTAATCACTTCAGGTGAGACATACCATGTACACTAGATTATCAAAACCTACCACACTCTGGGCTGTCACTGTGATGTATTCTCTCCCTTCTTTTGTTCCTATCCATCATCATGTGTGCTTTCTGTTTTCAGCTCAGCTGACATACGCTTCTATCAACTGTGTGTGAAAGCCGTGTCACCATGGCCAGGAAAAGGTTGGTTGGACATAGCTATTATCACAATTTGAATGGGGGGTACAGGTGGTCATCTGCTTCGCATTTCTTCAGCATTTTTAAGAGCAGGAATGAAACAAAAGTTGGTTGAGAGATATGGGGAGAGGGGTGGTGAAGGGGAGATAGAGAGGATTAAAAAGGAGGAGGAAATGGCCAAAACTGCAACACATAAGCTCAACCATTCATGATTTTATGAAGTAGTGGCTTTCTTCAAAGAAAAAGGACCAGAGCCCTAAACTGACTGGCAGAGGCTGCTGAAAAACAGCTCAAGGTGCATCTGGCTGAGGAAGAAGATAAGTGAACTCTGTAAGGCTTCATGAAATTTCCCAGCTTAGGACAAATGTTCAGTAACCATGTAGATGCAACATCCGCCAAAGGAATTTGGCCTGCAACTGCCCAGTTGTCCTAAAGATGTTGGTTTGAGTCATGGCAGCACCCAAAAGAATTTCCGACAGCAGAAGGGCGTCTGGAATCCATGAACTGGGTGTGATCTGGTCCCTTTTAGACTGAAAGGAGTTTGAGGCCAAACTGTCAATAATAAAGATTTCCCCCCCCAAGTATGAGTGCGCACATGTACCTGTGCACATACATATGCATAAAATGGTGTGCATATTTGTAGATTTGAATACGCAGTTTTATTTGCAGGTGTGTGCTCACATGCATGCATGCACACGCGCGCACACACACACACACACACACACACACACACACACACACACACACACACAATTTAACATAGATCCAACAAACATCAACGACTCCACTACAATGCAAAACACTAAAGCTTTGAAGTTTACTTCCTAAATGTAAAACTTACTGAGGCCATTCAAGTTTGCAATCTTTTCGATGCAGTTTGTAGATAAACTCAGCTTTCTGAAACAGAAAAACAGTAGTCCAATCTTGATTGTAAGCTGTTCAAAAGAGCTTGAAGACATTTTTTCTCTACAGACCTGCAGTTGAACTCTCCCTAGAGTTTTTTCAAATGATCACAATACACTCAAATCTCAGGCGGGGTGGGGGGGGGTGGGGGGGGGGGGGGGGGGGGGGGGGGGGGGGGGGGGGGGGGAAGGGCTTTCCCTATGTGTCCTACCTAAATCACAGTAATGGTATGACATAACATAAATAAAATAAAAACCAAGACACCAAGAACTTCCCAACTCACGTGTGATACTCCACCCAACACAGGATGCACAACACAGATCTTCTTGACAAAATTCAACTGAATATTCTTTAGCTGCTAAATCATAATCCTTTTGCCATTTTTCAGGTTTGTGTAAAGTCTGGCTTTGACTGGCACTGACAACGTAATTAGAAACACATATATTGAGATATAATCCTTCATCATCATGTGTGTGTGTGTGTGTGTGTGTGTGTGTGTGTGTGTGTGTGTGTGTGTGTGTGTTCATAATGTTTTCTTAAATGTCAGTACAACTTTGAGTTAATCTGACAATAAATTGGTTTCAGTCAGCGTGTGTGTGTGTGTGTGTGTGTGTGTGTGTGTGTGTGTGTGTGTGTGAAACAAAGAAAACCAAAAAAGAGAAGAAAACAAAAGAGAAAGACTTACTGATCATTAAGAAAAAAAAAAAACAGATGGACAAGATAAGAATTCTGACACAGAAAGAAAAAGAAAAAATGACAAAAAGAAATTACTGACGTGCAGCACCCAAGGGTGGGAGAGAGAGAAGCATCCATTTTTTCAATGGGAGGATACTGGGCATTCAGTTTTACTTCTTTGGCCTCGGAAGCCTTCTCATGGCTCTTTCTCCTCCTGTGAAAAACAAACAAACAAACTGTGGAATAATGCATGTTTCCGATGTTCTGGGAAGATTTCTGTAATAATCACCTGTGCTTGGAATCGGAATGGCGGACTGTGTGTCTTGAGAGAGAGAGAGAGAGAGAGAGAGAGAGAGAGAGAGAGAGAGAGAGAGAGAGAGAGAGAGAGAGAGAAAGAAAGAAATAACTGCACTGACACAAAATAACAGCTACACTGGCACAACATAACATGGCGTCAGAAGTGGGATCACAAATAACTTAACCTCATTATTTTTGTTTCTTTCTTTCCCTCCCAACCAGCTCTACACCTGCCACACCTCTCCATTTAGTTTCTATCAAGGTGAGAGATCAATATTATCAGATAACATTTTTTATGTTCAGTCCATGAATTGATTCCAAACATCCTTTTTCCTGGAAAATTGTTTTTGTTTCCAAACTTAAACAACATAAAACAGAGATAACATATAGAAAACAGATACCTATTTGATTAAGGGTACTGATAAGACATAAAACCAACATTTATAGCAAAAAAAATAACTACTAAAGACATAAAAGAATTTCTAACATTACGAGAAAGAAATGACCCAGAAGTTTGGAAGGAATAAACATACATAAGGGAGAAAACAAAAACAAAATAATAACAACTAAAAAAGTGGCCATTGCCATAGCTTTTGTATGCTGTAAAAAAAAAAAAAATGTTGTACTGCAATAAAGGCAAGTATGGAAGCCATAGTGCAACAAGATTTCTGTGGAACATGTTCAGACGAGCAGCATAAGATAAGATAATGTTGCTTATAGCCCAGCCAACGAGCAGCATACTTTTCTAAGCATACTTTTCTATTTCACATATGGTTTTCAAAAGCACAATAAAATTTTGAACTGATGGTCTCTTTTCATTTTTACATTTATATATAACAAATCTGGTGAGCAGCAGAATTAGGTCAAATGTTCTATCAGATCTGAAGTTACAATCCAAACCAAACACGACAGTATTTTCATCAAGCAATGAATTCATAATTTCACATTTTCTGTTTACCACATTTTGAAACTCTTGCCAGAAGTTGTCACATGAGGATAGGGTCAAAATATGTGTTGAATGTTTTCTTTTTCTCTTTTACAAAACAATCATTTTTTTGACTCTTCAATCTCCTCCATTTTGCAAAAATGATATTGCTTGCAAGCATTCTGTTCACAATTCTCATTTGAAAAGGATTTTGTGGAAAGTTTCAAACCTTATACTTCCTTCTGTAGTCTTACATTCCATTTATTGCATAATGCTGGTTCTACTGTGTCTTGATTTAACAAGTTGTTATAAAGTGAGACTCCTCTTGAAACTGTACGAATATTCACAAATAACTTACTTGTCTTGCTTTCATCACAGTATTGTATTTCTAGACCGGTTTCCTTTGAATATTTTTTTCACAGCAGTAACATAGCCATCATATGTGTATTGACAGCATATTTTTCATCAAAGAACTGGCAACTCTGTGTGTGTATGTGTGTGTGTGTGTGTGTGTATGTGTGTGTGTGTGTGTGTGTGTGTGTGTGTGTGTGTGTGTGTGTGTGTGTGTGTGTGTGTGTGCGCGCAAGTTTTTTGAGCCAGTGTGTGTGTGTGTGTGTGTGCATGTATTTGTGTGTTTCTTTTTTTTTTTCTTTTTCTTTCTGAGTACGCAGGCTGATAGTCCTGCGGACACTGCCTGTATAGACAGGCACAGGAGTTTTGTGTGTAAGCCCGTTCTTTTCTCCCGCCATTAAGGCAGCCATACTCTATCTTCAGGGAGGGTGCATGCTATGTGTGTAATGTGTCATCCATACCAACGGCTAAATTGACCTTCTCTCCGAAAGTTAGTGATGGGATTTTACATGTGTGCAAGATGTTGTGCATGCGTTCACACATGGAACCTCGGTTTATAGTCTCATTCGAAGGACTGTATGGGAAATGGAGTCAGAACCAATGTTAATTCTGAGGGAAAAATCCCCCTGTACCGAAATTTAAACCCCCAACCCCAGGATCAGGAGTCCGGCGCTCTACCAACTGCGCCATTCCGGCCCTCATTTGTGTGTTTGTGCATGCACATGCAAAATTGCTTATGTCATATACGACATGTACATTCTAAACTATTGCTTCGACCTTTCCATCATGCTCAGTTACACACCCTTACACCTTTCTTACCTTGCATAATGTGAGTCACACAGAACAAGCATACATCACAATGGAGTGGCACTGACAACATGCATATATATAGGCTAGAAGATGGACACAAGAAAATGAAAGAAAAAGACAAAGATAAAATCCATAGAAGAGTGAATGACTTACAAGCCTGGTAATAGCCTCCTTGATCGTAGTAGCTTTTGCCTGAAAAACAAGATAATTATCTGATGAAATACAACTTATCAAAATGAAAAATGTGCAATTTTTTTCTGGCACTCAAAAAACAACAGTGTAGAATGCACACACCAATGCATTACATACTACATAATCTTTTTTTCAAAAGTGATTTGAATTCTTGGCTTTGGAGTCAAAGATCCTGTGTTCAAACTACTTTGTGGGGTAAGATTTTTACATCTTGAAAACCTATCCCGCACCAATAGGTACATGATTCAGTTCAAGAAATGTTAAGGCAGCAGAAGGAGGAAGAAGGCCTCCATCTTGCATTTTGCCATACCCAAGACAAGGAGACTCTATATGGCCTTTTTCTGAAGACAAACATTCATATCCATTGCTCTGATCAGGACGCTATGTTACCATCAATACATATTTGATTCCCTCATCAAAATCAAAACAGAACACAAGGAATAAATGAAAATCTCTAATAACTTATATGTATGGGAATTAGACCATACCAATTAAAGAAGGATTATATTTTGATTGAAAGTTTGTTTATATAAAGCACAATTTCATATAATGTCCCAAGTAACACACAAACTGTAAAAACATGCAAAACCAAGCATCCTGTCCTGAGTGTTTTGTATCTTGCCTGAAGAAGACTTAAGAGGTCAAAAACGCGTTGTGTGTTTATCTGGTGATTCATTTATCTACGTTTTCTTGGTGGTTCGCTATTAATTATATCTAAAATTTGTACGGAAAGACAGGTTTGAAATTAACAGCATGTCTGAAGTATGGGGTCTCCCTGCTCACTTGATCTTGATCTTGATTTTTCTTGATCTTGGTGTATAGTTGATAGGGCCAAACTGTGGCATAACATCAAAGAACTTAGAGAGAGCACGAAGGAAAAAAAAATCCTACATGTTTGGTGGCCTGGCCAGCCAGCGCACATTCAGCGCGTGCACTGACATGATGCCTAGTCTCTGCAACAGTCGTGGAAGAGGGGACAAAGGAAGCGAGTTGGGGGGAGGGGGGGGGGGGGGGGGGGGGGGGGGGGGGGGGGGGGGGGGGGGGGGGGGGGGAGTAGGAAGAGGAGGGGGAGGTGGGGGAGGGGGATTGGGAGGTGTTTGTTTACTTCTCTTGGGGGGCTGTCGGAGGAGATTCTTGAATTCCTCCACAGTCCCTGCGACCTGTTGTCTAGGTTGTTCCATTCCTTGATGGTTTGTGGGAAAAAGCTGTATTTGAAGACTAGTGCTGCAGTATGCTGGATGTTAAAGCAGCGCTGGTGGTTCCTTGCATATTGCTCCACTATGTTTTTCCTTTCTTGATTTTCCGCTCTTGTAGGTCTTAAAAGTCTTTTGTTTCAGACAGGCGTCAGGTATTTATCCGCCTCTATGCCAGGAAGATGTCCTTCAATGATCTTAAATCAGAAGGTCAGCCAGTGTTGCTGTCTTCTTTCCAGCAGTGAAGGGAAGCCAATGTCCCATAACACAACTGTGACACTGCCTGGGTTTTGCGACCAGTAATCTCGCTTGATGTATCTGGCTGCTCTGCATTGGATGCCTTCTATCTTGTCAATTTTGCTTTGTGTGTGTGGGTCCCAGATAGTGGAGCTGTACTCTAGAAGAGACCTGACAAAGAGAGACATACGCTGTTTTGTGGCAGGCTTCAGAACAAAAGCGTAGGTTCCTACGAAGCATACCCAGGCTGGCATTGGCTTTCTTGGCAAATTGTCCATGTGAGCAGACCAAGACAGGTTTTTGCTTATTTGAACTCCAAGATATGGGTAAGAGTCCACTTACTGTAGGATGTGGTTGTCCAGCTGGTAGAAGAAAGGTGATCTGTGTCATACACTCATGATGTAACATTTCTTGACATTGAATCTCATGCCCAATTCTTTAGCCCAGGTTTCTAGTTTTTTTTCAGGTCATCTTGCAAGGCAATGTGGTCTGCCTGAGTCTTAATTTCTCTTTACAGAAGGTAGTCCTCTGCAAAGAGCCTGACTTGAGATAAAACGGAAGCAGGTAGATCGTTGATGTGGCATAAGAATAATAGGGGGCCAAGTACTGTACCTTGGGGAATGCCAGAGTCTACTGTCACCTGCTCAGTGAACTTTCCATCTACCACCACTTTCATACTCCGCTGGGTGAGGGAAAGTGGTGAACCACTGATAGAGTGGGCCTCTGATGCCCTAGCTTCCCAGATTCTCCAAGTGCTTTGAATGTGGAACCATGTCAAAGGCCTTTGAAAAATCTATGTTGGCTGTGTGGTCTGAACGTTCTTTTCAAAGCTCTGACACAGATCATGTAGTGTGGTAATTAGCTGCGTCTCACTTGAGGATCCTCTACAAAACCCATGGTTTAGGTTGGTGAGTATGTTGTGTTTTTCTATGTGCTCCATCAGGTGACTGCAGATGATATGCTTCAAGAGCTTGCTCGTGACTGATGTGAGTGAGGCAGGTCTGTATTTCTCTGCCAGGTGTTTGTCCTCTTTCTTAAAGGCTGGTGCCACATTTGCTGTGAGCCAGTAATATGGTAGGGTTCCTGTGTTGACTGACTTCTGGAAAATATGGGTCAGTTCTTCTGCCAGTTGTGTTGAGCATTCTTTAAGAACTCAGCTGTGTATGTTGTCAGGGCCTGCTGCTTTTGCTGGGTTTATACTCCGTAGCAGCTTTTCTACATCTTTTCCTCCAATGTGGAGATCCTTAATGGCGGGATACTGGTAGAGAGAAGCGTTTTGAGACAGTAAGGACTTGGTAAATACAGACGTGAACTGCTCAACCAGGATGTTTGCTTTACCTGTGCGGTCATTGATCAGTTTGCCACCAGCTTTTAGAGGGGCAACTCCTATATTGTCTTGTTTCTTTGACGTGATGTATTTCCAGAAAGGTTTGGTGTTGTTCTCTTAAAGTCCTTTGTTGTTGAGATTGTTTAGGAAGTCTGTCTCGCCTTTCCGGAACGTTCGTTTAGATTATCTCTGAATATGTCTAAAGTTTTACTAATTTCCTGTTCTGGGGGGCCTGGTTATGTAGCCGTTTTATTCGAACGTTTACATTCTACATAACGCTGTATATGTTTCATGAATCTGTATCGAACTCATCTAAATTCGAATGGTTTTAAAAATTGGGGGGGGGGGGGGGGGGGGGGGGTGGGGGGGGGGGGGGGGGGGGGGGGGGGGGGGGGGGGGGGGGGGGGGGGGGGGGGGGGGGGGGGGGGGGGGGGGGGGCGCGACACAGACGCAAATCATTGGTTGTGGCTTAAGAAAATATTGTCTTTACGTCATCAGAGCCAGCTTCATGACATCAAAATACAGTTCAAAATGACATTACATCTGCACATGATAGGTAATGCTTTCTCGGTAAATGAAAATGCGTGAAAAAAAGAAAGAAAAGAAGAATCTGTTTTTAAGCTCGGAACCTACCATGTTGGATCACTTGATGTGTTGGCTGGTATCTAGGCGACGTAACTTGTGGAAAGGTGAGAACAAAGGGAAGCAACTGCGCTGCCGTTGTACGTCACTCTCCAGAGAGCAAAGATTCTTTCGATTACAAACCAGAGTGTATGATACTTCACCTCCTCCTCCCGCACCCCCACCCTCATCGAACGCATTATTTCAAACAACAACAACAACAACAAAAAAAGAAAAGAAAAGGAAAAAAAGAAGAAGAAAAAAGA
Source organism: Conus betulinus (assembly GCA_016801955.1). Classification (NCBI taxonomy): domain Eukaryota; kingdom Metazoa; phylum Mollusca; class Gastropoda; order Neogastropoda; family Conidae; genus Conus; species Conus betulinus. Next base: position 21,365 of record JADBJO010023330.1, read on the forward strand.
AAAAGAAATGCCACGAGGGTAACATAATAAAAATCCTCCTTCCTCCACCTCCCACAGCCTCGTCTTGAAACTGAATGAGTTACGCATGCAAGCATTTGTTTTATCCCCAACTCATTTTCCCCCTTAATTCGTGCAATCTCACACGTAAGAAAGAATCATTCATTTTTGTATGTTCATATTTGTCTCTATTCTCATATAATATTTGTCGTGGTTACATGGCATGTCATTAAATGGACAAAATCGAATTTAAAAAAAAAAAATATGATACCCCCCCCCCCCCCCCCCCCCCCCCTTCCAGTTTTTTTTTTCTTTGTTTTCCCATAGGACACACTACTAAATCTTGAAACTGAATAAGTTACGCTTCCCCCCCTTTCCCTAATTCGTGCAATATCACACGTGAGAGAGAATAATTCTTTCTTGTATTTTCATATATCTCTGTTTTCATACAATGTCGTGTTTACATGCCGTGTCACTGAATAAACAAAACCAAATTCAAATTAAACGCTAATATTTTACATTATTATCATTGCATATCATCTTACATTACCTTACCTTATTGTGTGAAAGTTGGGGATGTTATGGGGGTATATATGCACAGATTGTCTTCTCCAGTGTACAAGAAAGTTTGTGTTGAAACATTCTCCTTCTTCTCGGGAAAGAAAGAAAGAAAGAAAAAAGGAGAAGAATCATGCACAGTTCATATCACATCATATCACATCGGCGGCATCTTAGGCATTTCCAGCCTTTCGCCTGCTCAATGTAGATAATTATGGGGTTTTAGCGAGAAATATTTACGTGACGAGTTTTTCCTGCTATATCTGAAGATCATTCATCATTTCATGTCTACGTTGAGCAAGTGTGAGTTGTCTTGCCAGTTATGTCACATCATAGATGTAAGTACACTGTGAGACCTCTCGCGGGTTATTGTACCAGTTGCAGAGATGAAGGTTCACTGAGCGGAACTATCAGGAGTGTCAGGCTCACTAAGGCCTGAACTGCCCAACAGAGTAATAGACAGTCTCAAAGACCTAACTAAATTACTTTCCCCTACACACAGTGCAGTCCTAATACCGAGAAGTTCGTACACATTTATTCTTTATCTATCCGACGACACAGGGGCATATTTTACACTTAACTGCACACTCTCCAGACAGGCACGACAATTGCACACACCATCAAGCACTCATAGGTTTAATCCATAGGTGCACTTAACACATCCAGCCTTGGAAAAGCTAATGTCCAACCGTGTATTCTCCTTGGGTGCAATGTCGCACAACACGCAACAATGCACTCCCGGCTATCACTATGGACCTTAGCCTACGAATACCGTGAATCACACTGTACGCGGCGAGATTCACATTGTGATAAATGCGATGAATCAATCACCAACTTCCACTAAAAATCAGCGGCAAACCACCATAGCGTGGAAACAAACCTCTGTTCCATCCCTGCACAATCGTTCTAGCAATCACAATTACATAAAAAAGATGAAATAATTCATGGGCGAACACTTTTAACCAGTCACATTTGAGTTCAGCTACTCAAGCTGGGCATCGAATTAAACTAAGTTCCGACTAGGAAGCACTAAACGATTTCTTGTCAGAATTGTAAAGTAGCTCTGTCTCAAGACCGATCGTATACGTACATGTTGTGTCTCCATGCAACCGTACAACAACCGAATATTTCGTGTTACACCCGCCAGCTGCCACTACTGCTTGAATTTCAGCTTGTTTCAATTGTGTACTGACGTCACTCTAATCCAAATTATTCTCTTGCGTTCTCGAATGCCCACAATGTTAGGCCTACATTTTCCGTGCTCACTCGCGCACTCAAACGCTCGCTTCACTGTGTCAATAATGTCAACAGCACATGGCCCTGATCCGTACTGGGAGCTTGCGGTCCTTCACCGTAGACCTCCTCTGGGAAAGGGCTTGGACGACGAGTACAAACAGGAACACCTCCGCCCGTTTGCTCCCACAGTACCCTGCACCAGCTAGGTTACGATTCGCAGAACCACCCCTCATTTGGGATAAATCTCGCAGTAATCCAATACGAAAGCTCTAGTACAATACGAGCGGAATACAACGTCGACTCCTCTTGCACACGACTCCAGAAAACACTAGTCCCGATGACGTACCAATGTAGTCCAGAGGCACTAGCAGGAAAACAGTCCACGAAGAGCTGACAAACTAGAACAAAACACAGTTCTCCTCTGTACCACCTGCAGCTATTGAACCACGCAGATCTACATAGAGCACTGGCCACTTCTATAGCAATGCAACTTAGCAACTAGGCTATAGACATACCATTAGGCTAAGAAGCCCAACAGTACAACTCCCGTTATCATGACCTCACAAATCAATGAATGCATCAGTCTGGATGAACAAAAAAGCTATGAGAAGTATTAAAAAGAAGTATAATTTATTTAAAAGATACCTAAGTACTAAATCAGGAGTACTTTACATGAAGTACATACGGGAAGGAATAAATGCTCCAAGTTGTTAAAAGTAACTAAAAGGAATATGAAAAAATGGTTTGCAAAAAATAGTAGAGATAATCCTAAATTATTTTGGAAGTATGTTCAAAATAGATAAAAGTCAATACAAGTATTGGTGCCCTAAATAAACCAGATGGTTCCTTGGCAGTAAGTGATAAAGATAAAGCGGACACATTAAATGATTTCTTTGCTAGTGTTTTTACACATGAAGATTTAACAAATACCATTATTGGATGAATGTGTATATTCAAGCGGGATATCCTTGTCAGAGGTAAGAGTTACCCCAAAAGCAGTGAGAGACAGATTGGTTAAACTTAAACCCAAATAAAGCACAAGGACCTGACCAAATCCCCTCAAAAGTTTTAAAAGAATTAGGGAATGAATTATCTGTCCCACTATGTTCATTATTCAACAAAACATTAGAATCAGGTACCTTACCCCAAGACTGGAAGACAGCTGAAGTAACAGCCTTGTTTAAAAAAGGGGTTAAAAGCAGATCCAGGTAACTATAGACCAGTCAGCCTGACTTGCGTAATATGTAAAGTGTTAGAAAGTATAATTAGAGATTCAATTGTAGCTCATTTTACAGATAATGATTTATATGCTAAATGTCAGCATGGGTTCCGTAAAAAAACGTCTTGTGTTACTCAGTTGCTTGAGTTTGTAGAAGGTATGACAAAATTATTGGATGATGGTCATAATGTTGATGTTATTTACTTAGATTTTAAGAAGGCTTTTGATACTGTACCACATAAAAGGTTACTTGTCAAACTATCTGCTTATGGTATAACTGGCAAACTATTAAAATGGATACAAGGATTTTTGACAAATAGGGTGCAGCTTGTAAGAGTAGGTAGTGAAAGATCAAATAAAGCCAAGGTACTAAGTGGTATACCTCAGGGTAGCATCTTGGGCCCAATATTATTTACAGTATTTATAAATGACTTGCCATTATCATTAAAAAGCACCTGTAAAATATTTGCTGATGACACAAAACTGTACGATAAAACTTCACGATTCTCAGATTTACAAAACGATCTTTATAAACTCCAAAATTGGTCAGATGTATGGAATTTATATTTCAATATCTCTAAATGTGGTGTGCTGCATATTGGAAAAAAACAACCAAGAACATGCTTATTATATGAGATATAATGGTAGTTTACAGAAGTTAAAGACCTTAAAAGAAGAAAAAGATTTGGGAGTAACTTTTGATAGCATGTTATCTTTTGATTTACATATTGGCAAAGTAGTTAATAAAGCCAATCAAATGTTGGGTGTCATAAGGAGAAGTTTCTCTTACTTAGATAAGGAGGTATTCCTAAAACTTTATAAATCTTTCGTGAGACCTCATTGGAATATGCAAATGCGATTTGGTTTCCATACTTGAAAAGACAGTCATCACAAATAGAAAGAGTTCAAAGACGTGCTACAAAGCTATTTAAAAATGCAAAGATAAATCTTATGCAGAAAGATTACAATATTTGAATCTACATTCATTAAAAGGCAGAAGGATAAGAGGTGATCTCATACAGACTTACAAAATATTTAATGGATTTGATGATGTTTGTGTTGACTCACTCTTTTCTCTTCCACAACATAGCATCACGAGAAATGCAGAAGGAAAGATATTTATTCAGCACTGTCGTACTAACAGAAGAAAATTTTCCTTTTCACACAGAGTAGCCCCTTTATGGAATGAACTCCCTACTTATATAAAATTTGCAGCAGAAGACACTAACAAGTTCAAGAATCTCTTGGATGTAATTCCAAAGTATAAGGAACTTTTCAACCATTTTGATGATTAAAATGCCATATTAGGCTTAGTGTAACAAAATGACAATTGCGCATTCAACACCTGTACTTTTAACAAAAAGTATTTGGCAAAGAGGGGACGTACATAGGCCGCGAGGCCTAGGCTTTTGAGCCAGTCCCTATTACTACTACCATTCAAGCCACCGGGTATTGCAGGCAACAACAATACACTGTCCGAAAGGACATCTACGAAGAACAGAAATACAAACACGTGCATGACTTTTGCTTTGCACGCATAACAGAAATATCTCCCACTGCACGTGCCGAATGAAACTACCCCTTCTGCTACTATGAAGTTTGTTCTCACTGTCACACAAACACGCACACGCGACTCGTGCTTAACAGAATAGTATAGGCATGCGGAAATGAGTAGACGGTGTGTCTGACAAGGAGGAGGAGGAGCGGAGGTAGACCGTTGAGTCTGGAGAATGAGGTTAGGATCGGTTAAATGCAGAAGTGTCAGATTTAAACAAAGTTTTATTCCCCAGTCCATTGATTTTATGAACCGAGGAGATGTTTAATTGAAATCCAAATTCCTTTATATGAATGTATGTCATATGTGAGAAAATGGGTAATGTGACTAAATTATTGTTTATTTGCTGTGAATGTGTGTGACCACAAATTAATTTCTCAAATTGAGGTAATAAAGTTGACTTGACTTGACTTGACTTGACTTGGATTCTTCCAGCTGGGAGAGAGTTTGGCATGTGAAACAGGACTCTCTGAGGTTATGAAAGGGGGAGGAAACTAACACTGAATTACAATCACCATTCACAGCTGCTTCTTCTCATATAAGTATGTCCACGACATTTGGATTGAACACCGCTGGACCTCCTTGAAGAATAGGGTGTTTATTATGATGATGATACTCTGCTATTATGACGCTGTGCAGTCATTCTTTCGTTTTTGTGACAAGGGGAGGTTTGAAGGAGAATGAAGTAAAAAGCTTATTTGCTTCCTCTGTTTTGCCGGGATGTAAAACTGCCTGAAGAAAAGTGAGGGGTTACTCGATACTGGCGTGTGCTTTGGGGTT
>JADBJO010023331.1:7500-22500 GCA_016801955.1 Conus betulinus
GAACTCCCTGACGGCCATTGGCCTGGTGCAGCTGGAGGCGGGGACAGGGGGGGAGGAGGGGGCGGGAGGCCAGGTACTGGGTGCCGCCCCCTTGCCGGCAGATGTTGCAGACGTACGGCGCCAATGCCCTGTATGTTTCCGCTTCCGGCATGCGCTACTCCGACATGAGGAAGTGCTTGGCGTTGGAGGGACCGGCAAGTCAGTGCTGACGTTCATTCTTTTTAATGTATTATTATCATTATCATTGCTGTTAGTATTATTAGTAGTAGTTGTAGTAGTAGTAGTATCATCGTCAGTGTTATTGTTGATATTATTATTATCAGTAGTAGTAGTAGTATCGTCAGTATTGTTATTATTATTATCAGTAGTAGTAGTGGTAGTAGTAGTAGTAGTAGTAGTAGCATCGTCATTATTATTGTTATTATTATTATCAGTAGGAGTAGTAGTAGTAGCAGTAGTATATCATCATTATCATTATTGTTATTATTATTATTACTTTTTCGTCCCTCAGCAAGACTTCTGAGACTGGTAAATTTGACGAGATTTTTTGCGACCGTGAGTCATACTGATTAAGGCAGCCACACTCCGTGTGTTGGGGCTCAGTGTCCAAACACGACACCAGTCTGCGCGTGTTTTATTCTCGTCGTCTCGCCCCCTCCCTCCCACCACCACCACCACCACCACCCACCACCCACCACCACCACACGATGACCTTCACACCTCCGGAAGGTGCACTGGTTGTTTCACGTGCGTGTAGGAGCTTTTCGGATATTCAGCGACTGAAACGGGGGTTAAAAGTAAAAAAAAAAAAAAATCAAAACAAAACAAAACAAGTAGCTGGGATAACAGGACCTGCGCAAAAAAAAAAAAAAAAAAAAAAAAAGAAAGAAAGAAAGAAAAAAAAAAGAAAAAAAAAAAAAATCGTCCTCACGTAAGCGACGTGATCAACTGTGACAACTCCCACGATCTGCGCGATGAAGATCGGGCTGACTTTTAGGAGGCAAGATTCAAAAAGATCGTCAACAACAAGGGCTGTAGTGCGTCGATACCGTCCCCAGCTCCCACGGGAGACAACTCGCCACGACGGGAGACAACTCACCACGACGGGAGACAACTCACCACCACGACGGGAGACAACTCGCCACGACGTCCATGCAGGGAGAGTGGTCGGGAATCTGCACGGGAGAGGAAGGGAGATAAAAGACTTTCAGACACAGTTCTGTCAGCATCACGACGACGTCACGACCTCCGACCCTCCCGACTTCTCGTCTGGGAAACATTTTGTTCGTGAGGACTTGACGAGAAATCACCAACTTGATGCCACGCAGATCGAACATGAGCGCGTGAAGATGGGAACATGCTGAGGACATGATATGCCCCTGTGTGGGGAGAGAGAATGTTTAATTTAAGCATCGTGCTTTGTTCTACGGTCCAGTCACACAGCGGTGTTTACCTGATTCACTGGCAGTTTACATATGTTCTCAAGGTGATTTTTAAAGCCAGTCTTGACAACCATTTACTTCTTTTCACACGGCAGCATTTTTTTTTTTTCTTTCTTTCGCCGTTCCACACACACAGTACCATTCAGGGAGAGAGGCAAGAGAGGTTAGGGGTGGGGAAGAGGGGGAAAGGTCAGGTGGATTGTGGGATGGGGTGGGGTGGGTGGAGGAATTAGGGGCAGTTTGACGCTGGTAGAGCTGGACAGTGTCCCAAGAACCCGTTTAGTTTTGCAACGTTACTAGAGCTTTTTTGAGGTTTTTTTGTTATCATCATCATCATCATCATCATCATCATCGTCATCCTCTTCATCATCATCATCATCATCATCATCATCATCATCATCGTCATCCTCGTCTTCATCATCATCATCATCATCATCATCATCATCATCATCATCATCATCGTCATCGTCTTCATCATCATCATCATCATCATCATCATCATCATCATCATCTTTGTTGTTGCTATGACGACGACGATGATGATGATGACGTCACTATAGTCATTTTCATTGTTGTTGTTGGTGCTGCTATTATTTAATGTTATCATGGTGATGATTATTGTTATTTATATGTTATTAATGTGATGACGATGATGATAGTTGTAGTTGTTATTATTATTGTGACGGTCATTATCGTTCATTATTATTGTTATCGTTTTTATAATTCACATCGTGATCGTTCTTACCACCATCCATTATCATACTGTCGTTCTGACCATCTTTTGTTATCCACCACCTCCTCCTCCTCCTCCTCCTCCTCCTCCTCCTCCTCCTCCTCCTCATTACTGTCGTCATCAGCGTCATCATCATTCATCATTATCCTTCTCCTTTTCCACCTCATAATCATCATCTCCATCATTATCATCACCATCATCATCATCATTACCATCACCATCACCATCCTCCTCCTACTCCTCACAATCGTCATCTCCATCATCATCATTGCCATCATCATCATTATCAGCATCATCGTCGTCACGATCATCATCACCATCATCATCATATCATTATCATCCTCCTCCTCATCATCATAATCCTCATCCTCATCATCCTCATAATCTTCATCACCATCATGATCATCACCATCCCTCCTCCTCCTCTTCCTCACCATTTCTCCCCCCACTTCATGTTTCCCCTCATCCACACCCTCCTTCTCCTCCTCCTCCTCTCATATTCCTCTTCTCCTCCTCCTCCTTCTCCTACTCCTCTTCATCCTTCCCCTCATCTTCTTCCTCATCATCTTCTTCCTCTCTTCCTCCTCCTATTCTTCCTCCCTTCCCCCCCCCCCTCCTCCACGTCCCCCTCCTCCTCCTCAACCTCATCATCATATCACCATTATGGTAGCACGAGTTGGCTGTGTGGGAGGACACAGACTGCTGGATGAATGACAGGCTACAGACTGCTGGGTGTGTGTGGCAGATTGCTGGGTGTGTGAGAGACTACAGACAGCTGGGGTGTGTGTGCAGACTGCTGGGTGTGTGTGCAGACTGCTGGGTGTGTGTGACAGATTGCTGGGTGTGTGTGCAGACTGCTGGGTGTGTGTGCAGACTGCTGGGTGTGTGTGACAGATTGCTGGGTGTGTTGCAGACTGTTTGGGTGTGTGTGATAGATTGTTGGGTGTGTGACAGACTACAGACTGCTGGTGTGTGCAGACTGCTGGGTGTGTGTGTGCAGAGGTGCGCAATGATGTTGAGACCTTCAACGCCTTTGAAAAGGGAGGCCTGATGGTTCTGGACAGCATCGTGCAGGGTCTTCTGCAGACCCCGGGCCTCCAGGACAGCTAGGTGAGCCAGTTGTACTCTCAGCCTAGGTGAGCCAATTGTACTCTCAGCCTAGGTGAGCCATTTTTACTCTCAGCCTAGGTGAGCCATTTTTACTCTCAGCCTAGGTGAGCTATTTTTACTCTCAGCCTAGGTGAGCCATTTTTACTCTCAGCCTAGGTGAGCCATCTTTACTCTCAGCCTAGGTGAGCCATCTTTACTCTCAGCCTAGGTGAGCCATTTTACTCTCAGCCTTGGTGAGCAGTTTTTTAACTCTCAGCCTAAGTGAGCCGTTTTCACTCGCAGCCTAGGTGAGCCGTTTTTACTCTCGGCCTAGATGAGCGATTTTCACACAGCCTAGGTGAGCCCATTTTCACACAGCCTAGGTGAGAGCCATTTTCACACTGCCAAGGTGAGCGATCTTCACACAGCTTAGGTGAGCGATCTTCACACAGCCTTGGTGAGCCATTTTTACTCTCATCCTAGGTGAACCATCTTCACACAGCCTTGATGAGCCATCTTCACACAGCCTAGGTGAGCAATCTTCACACAGCTTAGGTGAGCAATCTTCGGCCTAGGTGAGCAGTCGTCACACAGCCTAGATGAGCAGTCTTCACACAGCCTAAATGAGCAATCTTTGTCTCCTGGTTATATTAGTTTCTTTGAGATGTTATTTCTAACAGTACCCTGATTTATCGCTCTGTTGCTCTAACTCCTTACTTTCAGTAGTTTCCTTTAAATTCTATTTCTAGCTGTAGTCAGTTACTTTATCTCCTGACCTTTATTAGTTTCTTCTAGAGATTATTTTCCAGCCACTCGAGACACACACACACACACACACACACACACACACACACACACACACACACGCACACACACACACACACACACACACACACACACTTACACACACACACACACATACATACACACACACACACACACACACACACACACACACACACATATGCATAGGCGCATGCATGCATGCATAAAGGCCAGCTCCAAACACACACACACACACGCACGCACGCACGCACGCACGCACGCACACGCATGGGTGCTTGCATGCAGGCATGCATAAAGGCCAACACCAAACACACATATACAACACACTCATGAACACACACACACCCCCCCCCCCCTTCCCTCAAGCCGCCCCTACCAGTGAGGCGCAGTGTCGGTGTATGTTTGACGTGCAGAGAAAGGCATCGAGGCCCTGGAGGTGGGCGGCGGCACGGGGCTGGCTCTTCCTGAGACTTGCCTCCATGTTCCCCAACTCCCGCTTCACCCTCAGCGACCCCATCCAGGCGCCCCTGGACCAGGCCCGCCAGCAGGCCGACACCCGGGGCCTCCAGAATCTGTCCTTCAAGGTCCTGGATATCCTCCACACCCCCGACGACGTCCAGGAGAGCAGCTTCGACTGGATCGTCACCATGGACGTCATCCACGACCTGCCTTACCCGCTCAGAGGCCTGAAGGAGATCGCCCGGCTGCTGAAACCTGGAGGTCACTTCTCCCTGGTGGACCAGTTCGTCCCCCGGACCACATCCGGGACAACGTCGACTCCAAGGACGTGGCGTGTCTGTACGCTCTGAGCACGTTCTTATGTCTGCCCGAGAGCTACCAGGAGGCGGACTCGGAGGCCCTGGGGGCGTGTTGGGGCACGAAGAAGGCGCAGGGGCTGGTCAAGGCGGCCGGGATGGTGGTCCAGGGCCTGACCAGGTCGGAGAGTCTGGGGACTCTGGCGGTGTGCATGTGTCGGAAACCTGAGGAGGGTGGCGGCGAGGGGCAGGTTCAGGTCTGACATGGATGGATGGTCGGTTGAGCTGTGACCATGGAAAGGTGGGGGAGAGGGTATGATGGGGGGGGGGGGGGGGGGGGGGGGGAGGGGGGGGATGGATTGACCTGAGCGTTCTGAGAAGCTTCTTGTGGAGCTGTGAATAGCCAGTCTGTTAATCGACCAGCCAGGTAACCAGTATGCCACTGATCGATTAATTGGATCATCAGGAAAAAGAGTAATGGCTTGTTAATTTGCTTTTATTGTTCTTGATTTTTTTTTTTTGAGGGGGAGGACGAGAATTGAAGGGGAAGGTGGGCTGGGGGTGACAAGAGTTGGGAGTGGGTAGGTGGGTCCTCTAGGGGAAGGACTTGGAATATTTTCTCTATGAGAATTTTGTTAAAATTTCACCTCCACCCTCTTTCTTACTAGTGGTAGAAGGAGCAACTCTTCGGTACTAGCCATCGAAAGAAATTGATACCCACCGGAGGAGACACTGCACCGCTGCCGAGTCACTTCGGTGGTGTTCAGTGGCGCCTGTTCTGATCTAACATACGCAGGACACCACATACTAAGCCCCCTACTGACGACAATAATTGCTTAGTCGCGGAGCCGGCGTGAGTGAGCTCTCTCCCCCTGGAGGGCGCCACCACGTCTGTCCAACGACAGCCCCCATGGACCCGCCGATACCGGTGACCCCGACGGAACCAAACCAAGGCCACAGACGCGGAGAGGACATCGAAAACTGAGGTCACCATGAGAGCAGGGCATGAAGGGCCACAGAACTTGAGACATTGAAAATTTTTTTTTTTTTTTTTTGATATGATGATCGATGAGAATGGGGATGATTAAGATGATGCTACGGATTTCCATTTCGGTCTGAGACTACATGACAGGGTTGTACTCTACGCTTCCTTTCATAATATATCCCGGCGTCACCAGGCCCGAGAGATACAGGCACCTGCAGTGTTGGTCAGGAAATTTGAGCAACACTCTCAGAAAAACGCATCCATTAAGTGGATGAAAACTCGACTGTGTGGTCCCAGTCTTCCCAACTGAGCCCGTAGCAAACTCAAACTCTGGGTAGGGACGCTAACCACTTCGCCACGGCAGCTGGTGACTTGACACAAGTTAGGTGCGCTTCCTCGCATCAACTTCACTTGCTTACACCCAGTGCAGTATTTAAAGTTTGTATACAATGGGCATGTCAATGTTACTTTAAATGCGTACTCTTTAACACATCAACCTCACTTGCTTACAACCAGTGCAGTCGTTAAAGGTTGTAATCATAGACATGTTCTCACTGTTTCACCATTAAGTGAGGAAAAGCTCAGGATGAGTTGAACTGATTTGAAGTCGGCTTTGAATAATAGCCTTAACTGTTATCCAGCCTGTCACTTAAGAGTACTTACTTTCTCATTTGTGATGATTTTCTTCGTTAAACAGTCCATTTCAGTTGCCTTTTTACTGGTGCCATTGTGACGATTTTCATTGTTAACCGTCAATTTTAGTTGCCTTTTACTCACGCCATCGTGACGATTTTCTTCGTTAACAGTTGATTCTAGTTGCCTTTTACTGGTGCCATTGTGACGATTTTCTTTGTTAACAGTCGATTTTAGTTGCCTTTTACTCACGCCATCGTGACGATTTTCTTCGTTAACAGTTGATTCTAGTTGCCTTTTACTGGTGCCATTATCACATATTTTTTAAGGCCAAAATCCTTTCACAAGCTTTTTTTAAGAGTACATGATAAATAGATGAATAGATTCATGAAAAAGTACATGAATAAACACATACAAATTGTCTTACTGTGGGTGCAATGGGCGTACAGTGGAACAAATATCGCTGCTGCTACTTCTGTAGCTGCTGCTGCTGCTGCTACTACTACTACTACTGTTTTTTTTTTTTTTTAAGGTCTTGCTTTTTTTTCCTTCTCTGTCTTTGCAACAACGACAAACAGATTTATTAGTGTATAAACAACGAGTTAGCATAATACACTGCAACTATTACAAACAATTATTATGTGTGTAAACAGTGAGTTACCATCCTAACTGCGATTATTAAAACACAAGTATTAATCTATAAACAACGAGTCAACATAATGACTTCAACTGCTACAAACACAATTTTGACTGTTTTCATCACTTCCACTTCTGCCTCGCTGTGTTAAAAATGTTGACTAGAGCAGGCTATCCTTCCAAAACATACCTTCGACAACTCCCTTTCAAACACACACACACACACACACACACACATACACACACACACACACACACATACACACACACCGCACTGAGCGAAAATGCTCTGTGAATCGCTCATTCAGTGTCCAACAGGTCTCACCCAACGTAGAGCTTGTGGCACAGAGTGCTGGTCAAATGGTACACAATGTCTGTTGACTTGCAGGTGTAATTTGACCGAAGGATGAACTGGCCCTCTGGGCCCACAAAGGTTGTGGATTTTTGTATTTACGTACATATTACATGGTGAAAGATTGGGCTCAGTTGCCTCAATCAGTCAACAAAAATGCTGGCTTGAGTGCCAAAGGTATCTATGACCGAGGTTTGTTATATATATATATATATATATATATATATATATATTTTATATATATACATATGTACAGTTTAAAATAGGGTTTAAAATGAATTAAAAACCTACAAATTTGTTTCAAGCCAAAGAGCTCTCCTCCACACACACACACACACACACACACACTCCTGGGAGGAGAGCTTTTTGGCTTGAAACAAATTTGTAGGTTTTAATTCTTCATTTTAAACCCTATTTTAAACTGTTATGTCGCTCCCTGCTTGGTTGAGCACTTTTAACACTGAGTGGCCTTTTAATCCTAATTATATATATATATATATATTTTTTTTTTAATTAAGTTGGACAGTTTTCGTTGCATGACAAATGTTACGATGCAATTGGTATTTACAGGTTTGACAGGAATTTAGTATCGCTTCAGACATGGCTCTCTGTGGTCTACTTTTCTACACACAATGACCTGTTTTTCTTTTTAAATCTTTTGTACTGCTGTTTATATTGCCAACCAGTCATTTTTTGTTTTCTTCCTTTCTTTTTTTTTATAGCACCAGTTTTTCCAATCCTTCAGGCACTGGGTCGACTGCGGTTGCCTTGCTTACACAGGGAAAGGTGCCAGTTGCCTGTTCTGCAATTCCATAGACCAACATTGATTTTTTACATGGACAAACATAGTAATTTGATTAACTTTACGATGTTTTTATTATATCTTATCTCTCTCTCTATGTGTGTGCGTGCGTGTGTGTGTGTGTGTGTGTGCGTGTGTGTGTGTGTGTGTGTGTGTGTGTGTGTGTGTGTGTGTGTGTAATTTTGGATGGGACTTAATGTTGTTGTTTTGTGTTTTAGCTAGGGGACGTATTTCTGTTTCCTAATGCATTGAGTGTGGTGTGTGTGTGTGTGTGTGTGTGTGTGTGTGTGTGTGTGTGTGTGTACTAATAAGTTAAGCAGATCGAAAAAAAAAGTATTTCTCTTTGTTGCCAACTGGGACGCTTTTTTTTTTCTTTTGTTTGTTTTTGCTTTGAGGCACATTCACTCGTTCATTATTCCAGAATATCTTTTACACGTTTTGCTCTGTGTAGCGTGTTTGTTTGTTCTGCACCTGACGCACATTCACCTGTTTATTGTTTAGGAATGCCTTTGTCGCATTTATTTTTCTCTTTTGAAGTAGTTTCCCTTCTTCGAGATACCGAGTGCTGTCAGGGAAATTTTGTGCTTTTGTAATTTCCTCTTTGCTGTGACTCTCTGGGACTTTGGTCTTTTTGTACTCCCAGTTCTTATAGAACAAGGAGTACTTTAGAATGGGAACAAAGAAATGCTGTCTGTGTGTGTGTCTGTCTGTCAGTCCGTCCGTGGTCAAAATGTGTTCCATTCGCTCCGGACAAAACTACTGGGCCGATCTTTCTGAAAATGTGTAGGTATGTTCATTAAGGGTCACGGATGATGCTCGGTGTTTTATTCTATTGTTATAGCCGTTGCTAATGGCTATAATGGCCAATAACGGTTGTTAGTATGGTTTATGTGTCCCATGTGGGGCTTTTTATGCCTGTGTGGGTTTTTTTGGGGGGGGACATTCACTTTTTTGTGACTTTTTTTCCAGTTGGGATGAAAAATGAAACGGAAAAGCTGCCCCTGCCCTCCCCCCCCCCCCCCCTTCCACTGCACAGCCAAGTGTTCTTCACCACAAGGATTTAAATTTGATCAGTCATCTTGATGTACATTTGACGTAAATGGTTTGGAAGTAGTTGACCCCGTGGCTATGTCGGGGTTTCTCTCGGCTCGAATCGCTCACCCGCCTTCTGGGGCTTCTATAACAGTAATTTCCTCTTTTCTTTCACTCGCGTTTTGCTCCGCCTTTTTGTGTGTCCCCCCTTTCTTTCGTTTTTCTGTCGTCTGCTGTTTGATCAGCTTTTCAGGACCCTTCTCCTGTCTTTGTTCTGGAAACCACCACTTTGTTTTTTACTGGCCAGTGTGTTACATGCCAACTGTGTGTGTGTGTGTGTGTGTGTGTGTGTGTGTGTGTGTGTGTGTGTGTGTGTGTGTGTGTGTGTGTGTGTGTGTGTGTGTGTGTGTGTGTGTGTGTGTGTGTGTGTGTGTGTGTTGTGTGTGTGTGTGTGTGTGTGTGTGTGTGTGTGTGTGTGTGTGTGTGTGTGTGTGTGTGTAGTTGTGTGTTTGGTGTGTGTGGTGTGTGTGTGTGTGTGTGTGTGTGTGTGTGTGGTGTGTGTGTTGTGTGTGTGTGTGTGTGTGTGTTGTGTTGTGTGTGTGTATATGTATGTGTGTGTGTGTGTGTGTGTGTGTGTGTGTGTGTGTGTGTGTTGTGTGTTGTGTGTGTGTGTGTATGTGTGTGTGTTGTGTGTGTGTGTATGTGTGTGTGTGTGTGTGTGTTGTGTGTGTGTGTGTGTGTGTGTGTGAATATGTATGTGAGTGAGTGTGTGTGTGTGTGTGTGTGTGTGTGTTGTGTGTGTGTGTGTGTGTGTGTGTGTGTGTGTGTGTGTGTATGTATGTGAGTGAGTGTGTGCGTGCGCGCGCGCACGTTTTTGTGTGTGTGTGTGTGTGTGTGTGTGTGTGTAATCCACCGACACACTGGAAATAAGACATACTATCCAGAATGCATGCTAGCTGTTTATTCCACTGCCTCTACTGGCCCATATGGCTTTGGTCTGTATTTCAAGTTACGTTGGAACGTTTTTCAGTAATAGTTCTGCGATTTTTTTTTTTTTTTTTTTACAAAAACATCAGAACGGGCGAAATCCAGCGGAATGGTTTTTCTGTCGCATAGCGGCATGATCTTAGCTTCCTTACGGATGTGAATGGTGTAGTCACAATGTCGTGAGGTTTGTCTTATTTGTTTGGTTATGTTTTGTGTGTGTTTGTTTCTTCAGGGATCTCTTCTTTTTCAGGATGGATCCCCCCCCCCCCATGATTCTGAGTTTGGCAGCCCTGAGAAGTCCTCGTGTGGTCGCTGGGGACTGAAGATTAAACACGAGGACCAAATACTGTAACTTTTGTAAACAAACACATCGTGAGTTCTTGTTTGTTTTGGTTGGTTTGTGTTTCGGGACAGGAGCGTTTGCCTTGCCCAGTGTGGTAACATCCCTGAAAAGCCCCCCCCCCCACCCCCCACCCCCGTGGGGTTACCTGGGAGACGGTGACCCTAATTCTGATGCTTATGGTCGGTATACCTGACTTTATTGTAGTAACAATGGCATTACCGCCCTTTTGTATTGCCGTTTATGATATTCTAGTGGGAGTGTCGGTGGTGGTGTAGTAACAGTCCACTCTACACTTCACCTAGCGGAGACATTTATGTACTATTTTGTCACTGATATTTTTGAGAAGTAAGCTTTTCTATGTATATCTAGCTGGGTGTTATCATTAGACAGAATGGCCGACACTCATGGCGTGTACCTTTCATGTCAATACTTACACCACTACATTATGATTTACTTTGTAAGTCGTGAACGAATAATGATATTTCAATACTTGAACCAGCGCTTGGCTTTATGCTGTGTCAGACCAATTGACATAAGCTAGAACACCAAGGCTACATTAAAATGTGGTTATGCTCAGCATAGTTATGCGGGGATTGTCTTCAGTTGTGACAAGCTCTCAGCATAACATTATCAGTCTCCCAAATCCCTCGAAGTCGGGGTGTGGCTGACTACGTGGCAGGGTAATCAAAAACGGTCACACATGTGATGTTCTCATCCGTAGCTGATGCATTTGTACCATAGTGTTCAAGTGCTTTGGCTGTTCGGATGATTCCTGGAGTCTTTTAGCCAGGGTACGACAACACAACAACAACACAACAATACTTGAGCCACTACATTATGAGTTATTTCATAAGTCATGAACGAATAATGACATGTCTTTTCTTTCCATGACAGAGTTCTGCCTATTTTTTTTTTTTTTTACACATTATTTATAAACTTTCAAACAGCAGTGTGAGGTCAGCAGGGTTTTCTGTGCTGAAGCGAACGAACAACTGAAAGCAACCATTACCTCAATCAAGAGGCAGGCAGGAGCAGTATCGAAGCCGCTGGTTAGTCGGAGTTCTGTGGCGTCACCTACTAAAGGCATTCATGTCTTCCTGTTGGTCTGACTGGCTCCACCTGTGCCTGCTGTTCACAGGGTTTGGCTGTCACTGCCAGGGGGCCGGTTTACTAAACGAACAACCGCAGACAGTGAACCGCAGTTACTCGAGAAAAGCACGGTTCTCCGACAAAATCTAGGTCATAAGTCACAGTCGCCGTCACTGAACCCCGCGGTTCATTGAACCATAGTCTATGAAAAGACTTCTCTCCTTCTTCTTCTTCTTCTTTCTTCTTCTGCGTACACAGGCTGATGCTCCTGTGGACACTACCTGTATGGACAGGCAAGTATAATCCCATCTTGCTCAAGAACGTGATGTGTGTGTGTGTGTGTGTGTGTGTGTGTGTGTGTGTGTGTGTGTGTGAACAGATACATAGCTAGATAGGTAAACCGATATAGGCAGACAGATACACACACTTTAATGTTTACCAGATATATTGTAAGGCAATTTCCACCACAACAGAAAGGTTCATTGTTGTTCTTCAAAATACGCGAAAGCTAGCACGCGCACCGAGACAGACAGACTCACTCTCTCTCTCTCTCTCTCTCTCTCTCTCTCTCTCTCTCTCTCTCTCTCTCTCTCTCTTTTCTCACATCATGTTTAAACATGCACGCTCCTCCAACTTCACGTCCACTTCATAGAGCCTTGGGACACAAAAACGCCAAAGTATCCGAGATAATCCCAATGTAATACTATCACACATCCCCCTCCTGGAACTGCACACCAGCCTCATACAGCCTTTTTACACACACAAACAAGGCCAAAGTATTAAAGATACCTCCATAGGCCCCCCACCCCAGCCCCTCCCATCCCTCTTCCCCATCGTCACGTCAACATCATACAGTCTTTCTGCACGTGCAAAACAGGCGCAGCACTAAAGACTCATTCCATCCACTGCCCTCCCCTCCCCGCCGTCAAAGATAAGCCTTCTCCAACACCAAACAGCCCACTCATTCCATACCTCCAACCCCCTCCCATCCCTTCCCGCCATGCACGTCGATTAACTTCCAGCCTACAGAATCCATCCAATTTCCACCCACACCACACTCATTCCATCCCACTGCCTTAACTTCCAGCCTAAAGATAACCTCCAAAACCCCCCCCACTCATTCCATCCCACTGCCCTGACTCCAGCCTAAAGATAAACCTCCAAACCCACACACCACCTCATTCCATCCCACTTCCGGACTTCCAGCCTAAAAGATAAAGATACAACTACCCCACCCCACCTTCAGTGCCGCTGCGCCTAATTATCCAGCCTCAACAAGATAACCTTCCAACCCCCACCAGCACTCATTCCACGTCCACTGCCTTAACCTCCAGCCTAAAGATAACCTCCAAACCCCCACCCACCCCTTCATTCCATCCACTGCCTTAACTTCCAGCCTAAAGATAACCTCCAACCCCCACCCACTCATTTCATCCACTGCCTTAACTTCCAGCCTAAAGATAACTCCAACCCACCCACTCATTCCATCCACTGCCTTAACTTCCAGCTAAAGATAACCCCAAACCCACCCACTCATCCATCCACTGCCTTAACTTCCAGACCTAAAGATAACCTCAATGCCCACCCACTCATTCCATCCACTGCCCTAACGGGTTCCAGCCTAAAGATAACCTCCCAACCCCCATCCACTCATTCCATCCACTGCCCTAACGTCCAGCCTAAAGATAACCTCCAACCCCATCCACTCATTCCATCCACTGTCCTACCGTCAGCCTAAAGATAAACTTCCAACCCCCACCCCCCCACTCATTCCATCCACTGCCCTAACCCACAGCCTAAAGATAACCTCCAACCCCCACCCACTCATTCCATCCACTGCCCTAACGTCCAGCCTAAAGATAACCTCCAACCCCCATCCACTCATTCCATCCACTGCCCTAACGTCCAGCCTAAAGATAACCTCCAACCCCATCCACTCATTCCATCCACAATGCCCTAACGTCCTAGCCTAAAGAATAACTTCCAACCCCCCCCACTCATTCCATGCCCATGCCAGTGCCCTAAACGTCCAGCCTAAAGATAACTTCCAAACCCCCACCCACTCATTCCATGCCAGTGCCCTAACCCACAGCCTAAAGATAACTTTCCAACCCCCACCCACTCATTCCATGCCAGTGCCCTAAACCACAGCCTAAAGATAACTTCCAACCCCCACCCACTCATTCCATCCCACTGCTCTAACCTCCAGCCTAAAGGTAACCTCTACCCCACCCACCCACTCCATCTCACTGCCTTAATTTCTAGCTCAACCTCACAGAGCCTTCCGACACATACACACGGCCAAATAAAAAAAAAAAAAAAAAAAAACCCATACCCTACCTAATCTTTCCACCTCATCTGCCCAAACTTCAACCAACTCCTACAGCCATCCTTTCCACACCTACACACAGCCCAAAGTAATGAAGATAACTCCCTACCCCGACCACCCCTGTGGTCCCCAACCTAGAACTTCCAGACTAACCTCACAGAGAGCCTTCTGGACACACCCCACAAAAAGCTCAAGTACCAAAGATACCCCTCCACACACACACACACCACACACACACACACTCACCCTCACACACCCACAGAACCCCACTCCCCCCCCCCACACGCACCCCCCAAATTCCAGCCTAACCTTACAACAGCCTACTGACACACATGGCACACAGCCCAAAGTACCAAACATAACCCCCACACCCACCCACCACTCACTCCACCCCCCGCCGCCCAAACTTCCGGCCTAACCTCACGGAGCCTTCTGACACATGCACACAGCCAGCGTGGCGAAAACCCTCGGAGCGGGACAGGACCCAGCACGTCCAGCCCGGCGGACCGGACCAGCTGGAAGGCCTTCTCCCACCTGCCCCAGCACGCGCCCAGAGCCTCCGAGTCCGGCTGCTGGAAGCTCTCCGGCACGCACTTGAAGGTGCTGATGGCGTAGAGCAGCACGGCCGACTCCTCGCTGCACCCCAGGTTGTCCGCCACGTAGCTTGACACGAAGCGGTCCACAGGGAGAAGTGAGCCCCGGGCTTCAGAGCCTGGTGAACGCCTTGCAGAGCCTTCAGGGGGTACGGCAGGTCGTGGATGACCTCGGCGCAGGGCGATCCAGTCGAAGGTGTCCCGGAGGTGGTCGGGCACACGTGAGGATGTCAGCGGTGTGGAAGGACACGTTGGTCAGGCCCCTGCTGCTCGGCGTGCCGGCGGGCCCGCTCCATGGGTTGGGGGGGTCAAGTCTGTGAGGGTGAAGTGGGGAGTTGGGGAACAGGGCGGCGAAGCGGAGGAAGAGCCGCCCCTGTCCCGCATCCCACCTCCAGGGCATTGATGCCTTGTTCT
>JADBJO010023331.1:25000-26705 GCA_016801955.1 Conus betulinus
GTGTCGTGTGTGGTGTGTGGTATGACGAGAGAGAAGAGACGAGAGAGAGAGATGAGAGAGGAGAGAGGATAGACTGTGACTGTGGGTGGCTCTGTGTGTTCTCTTCTCGCTCTTCTCCCTCCTCTCCTCCTCACGTTTGTTTGTCTCTCCTCTCCTCGGCTGACCGTGTCTCATCTCTTCTCCGTCCCCGCCGCGCTCTCGTCCCCTCTCTCGTTCTCTCTCCTCTCTCTGTTTGTGTGTGTTTTGTGTATGCGTGTGTGTGTGTTTGTTGCGCGCGATTATCGCATGTGTCGTCAAGGATTTAGCCCCCAAACTCTCACACTTCAGGATGTAACCAGCTCCCCCACCCCTCCCCACCACCACCATCCTCTCCTCCCCCTCTCTCCTCCCCTAACCACTTGAGGGCTGACTATCCCTCCTCCCCAGCGCTCCCCCCGACCCAACCCCCCACCAAACCGCAACCAGCCTCTCTCCTTGCGCTTGACTTCGGCCCTAACGACCCAGCCCCCTCTTCCCCCCATGCCCCTGATGCGCGCCCCCCACCACCCTCTTCCGCCCTCCTCCTCCTCCCTAATACCAATCCCCGCCCCCCCTTCCCCTCTCACCCGTTCGCCCTCTTCTCATCTCACACCCATCCCCCGGCACTTCGGACCGTCAACCACCTCCCCATCCCCTTCGTCACGATCCCAATCCTCCCCGCCCGTCCCCACTCCCCGCCCCGTCCTCCCCCCTCCCCCCCCCCCCCCATACCCACCCCCCGACCCCCTCCCCCCCCGTCAACTTTCACTCCACCGAACCTGACCGTTCGACTCCGTCCAGTCGCACAGGTCGTCCCTGCCGGAGTACGTTGGCGCGGATACACGGTTGAGGGTAGCGCCTGACAGTTCTTCCAGAGTGTTCCCGGCAGGGGGAGCTCTCCCACAGGTAAACCTACTGTCCTCCCTCCCCCCCCATCACCCCCCCTGTCCCCCGTGCCTCCTCCTCAATAACCTCTAGGCCCTGCGACCAACCTCTGCCGGTGCTCTCAGAGATTCCGAGCAACGCTCGCGCACGTACCGGGGGGTGGGGAATATGGCTTGTGGTGGGAGGGTGGGGGGGGTCACATGGTGCGTCGTTGCCCAAGCTATCAGGTTCAGTAACATGGATGGGTGGGGGAGTGGGGGGTCGGGGGATGGGACGAATCGGCTCTCCCGCATGAAGGGAGACATCCCCCCTCGTCTCGCAACAGACGCTCTGAGGAGCCGCGTGCTGCACCTCTCTCTTCCACCTAAGGAGGTAGTCTGTCTGTTGTCCCCTGTGTCTGTTGTCTGGTGCGCTCTCTCTCGCCTCTTTCTCTGGTCTCAATTGGTCTCTCTCTCTCTCCTCTCTCCCGCGTCGTACAGCCACGCCATGGCTCACCTCTCCAGCCCTCTCCCTCGTACACTCTCCTTCTCTCCTCATCCTTTCTGTCGGGTCTCCTCTCTAAGTCTCCGATCCCCCGTCACCCCCCTCCTCTAGCTCTTCTTAGATAAGACAGATTTCATAGGGAAAGTTGCAAGAGACAATCAATAAGATGCACCATGCAGTTTGTGTGACCCTGTTCGATCAACTCAACTTCATAGTTTTGTTGTGGTGGGTTTTTTTTTTTTTCCCGCAATTTTCTTTTTTTTTCCACGCTCGGCTGTGTGGAGATATGTGATAGTTAGTTTATCTCTCTCCTCGATCG
>JADBJO010023332.1:0-26703 GCA_016801955.1 Conus betulinus
TAGAGACTGATTGGGATCGGATCGATGATTGAAACTGGGTCCGCTGTGTTTCGCAGAAGGCGGGAATGGAGAAGTGGGGGAGGCATGGGGGACGATCGCGGTGGTGCTGGGGACATCTGGCAAGGTTGACAGTGTATCGGGCGTTCTGACGTGGGGATACAAAAAATGTGGACCGGGTCAAGGGGCTCTGTGTGGTTTCTGGGTGTGTGTGGGTGGCTAAAAAATGTGGAACGGGGGTCAGGCGTCGTGTGGTGTGGTGTGGTGTGGTGTGGTTGTGGGGGGCTACAAACTGTGGACAGGTTCAAGGAGGCTCCTGTGTGGTGTGGTGTGGTGTGGGTGGTTGTGGTGTGGTTATGGGTTGGTTAGGTACACCTTGGGGTACCAGGGTCAGTGCTCTGTGTGGTGTGGTGGTGGTGTTGTGTGGGGTTGATGTGATGGGCGGGGTGGGTACAACCTGGTGGGTCAGGGCAGTGCTCTGTGTGGTGGTGGGGGGTTTTGGGTTGGTGTGGGTGATGGGGTGTGTTGACTGGTGGTGGGCGATTTTTTTTTAAAAAAGCGCGGGACAGGGGCAGTTGGCTCTGTTGGGTGGGGTTGGTGGTGTGGTGGTGGGCGTTGGTGTAGTGTGGGCGTGTTGGACTGTGGTGGGCGAAAGGGTGGACAGGGGTCAGTTGCTCTGGGTGGTGGTGGGTGTGGTGTGGGTTGTTGTGGTGGGGTTGTGGGGCGTGTTGGACAGTGCGTGGGGCTACAAGCTGTGGGACAGGGGTCAGTGCTAGTGTGTGTGGTGTGTGGGTGTGTGTGGTGTGGTGTGGGTGGGTGTACTGTGGGGCGTGGGCGTGTTTGGTGCTGGGTGGGCTACAAGCTGTGGGGGGGACCGGGTCAGTGCTTCTGTGTGGTGTTTCGGTGGTGTTGTGTGGTGGTGGTGGGGTGTGGCTGGGGGGGGGGTGGGGTGGGGGGTGGGGTGGGGTGGTGTAGTGTGGGTGTTGACTGGTGGTGGGGCTAATAAAGCTGGTGGGACAGGGTCGTGTCGTGTGGTGTGGTGGGTGGTGTGGGGGGTTGTGGTGGTGGACTTGTGGGTGGGCTACCAAGCTGTGCACAGGGCGTCGTGCTCTGTGTGGTGGTGGTCTTGGTGGTGTGTTGGACTGTGGGTGGGGCTACAAGTGTGAACCGCGTCAGTGGCTCTGTGTGGTGTGGTGTGGTATGGTTATGGTGTGTGTGGTTGTGGTGTGTGAATGTGGTGGGATTACCAAGCTGTGGGACAAAGAGTCAGGTGTAGTGTTGGGTGTGGTTTGGTTGTTGTGGGGTGTATAGTGTGGTTATGGGGGCGTGTTGACTGTGGTGGCTACAAGATGTGGAACAGGGTCAAGTGCTCCTGGTTGGTTGGGTTGTCAGGCCCGTGTGGTGTGGTGTGGGTGGTCTTGATGTGGTGGGCTACGAGAGGTGGACAGGCGTGCAGTTGCTCTGTGTGGTGTGGTTTGTGGGGTGGTGTGTTGAGTTGTAGTTGGCTTAAGTTGTGGTGTGGTTTAGTGGTGGCGGTGTCTGGTGGATAACACAAGGGATGGGGGACAGGGTCAGTGCTCTGTGTGGTGTGGTGTGGGGGTGTGGTGTGGTGTGGTGGGTGTAGTCGTGGGCTGTTTTGTTGACTTGGTTTGAGCTACAAAGCGTGGAAAGGGGTCAGGCTCTGTGTGGGTGTTTGTGGTGTGGTGTTGGTGGGTTGGTTGTGGGTGGTGTGGGGCGGTGGTGTTAGGTGGTGTGTGGGACAGGGTGGGCT
The DNA here is from genome assembly GCA_016801955.1 of Conus betulinus. Taxonomy (NCBI): domain Eukaryota; kingdom Metazoa; phylum Mollusca; class Gastropoda; order Neogastropoda; family Conidae; genus Conus; species Conus betulinus. The sequence goes on from JADBJO010023332.1 coordinate 1,769, forward strand.
AAAAGCTTGTGGGGAAGGGTCAGTGGTCCGGTGTTGGTGGGGTGTGGTGTGGTTTGGTGTGGTGTGGCAGTGGCGTGGTGAAGTGGGTAATGAGTTGTGTGGGCCTACAAGCTGTCAGAGGCCAGGTCAGTGCTCTGGGGGGTGGTGTGGTGTGGTTGTTGCGTGTGGGAGTTGGTGTGTTGTGGGTTTGTGGGTGTGGTGTTGGGGTGGTGTGGGGGGCTACAAAGTTGTGGAGAGAGTCAGTGCTCTGGTGTGGTGTGGTTTTATGTGGTGTAGTGTGGCGGGTGTTTGTGGTCTGTTGTGGTGTGGCGTGTTTTTTTTTTTTTGGGATGTGGTGTGGTGGAGGGTGGTGTGGTGTTCATAGCCCGGTGGAGAGGGGTCTGTGGCTCTGGTGTGGTGTGGAGTGTTGGTAGGAAGAAGTGGGTGAGGAGGGGGTGGGGGTGTTGGTGGGGGGGTTAGGGTTGTGGTGTGATGAATGGCCTAGCAGACAAGCTGGGGACAGGGTCAAGTGCTCTGTGTGGGTGGGTGTAGTATGGGTGATGTGGTTGGGTGTAGTGTGGATGGTGTGGGTTTGTTAGGTGGTGGGCTACAAGCTGTGGGCACGAGTCAGGCTCTGGGTAGGGTGTGGTGTGGTGTGGCGTGTGTCGTGGTGGTGGTTATGGTGTTTAGTGGTTGATGTTGTGTGTGGGTTGTGATGTGTTGTCTTGAAAGTGGGCTAACAAGCTGGTGGGACAGGGAATTGCCCTATGTGGTATGGTGTGGGTGCTAGTGGAGGGTGGGTTGGTGAGTGATGTGGAAAAAACACGGGTGGCCAAGGAATTTTGTGGAACCGGTCAGTGCTCTGTGAAGTTGGGTGTGGGACGTGGGGGTGGGTGGGGGCATTGTGGTGTGTGGTGTGGTGGGTGTGGTGCAGGGCGGAATAGTGGGTGGGGTATTTATGGTGTGATGTGGTATGTGGTTTGGGTGAGTGGGTGGGTGGTGTAAGTAGCGGTGCGGCTATGGTGTGTGTGGATGTGGTGTTGCGGTGTGGTTTTGCGCTGCGTTGTGGTGTGGGGGGGTATGTGGTTTAGTGTGTTGTGGTGTAGTGTATTGTGATGTGTGTTGTGGTGACAGGTGTGGTTGGTGGTGTGGTGTAGTTGTGCTGTTGGTGTGGTGTGGTTAGGTGTGGTGGGGTAGTGTGAGTGGTGTGGTGGCGGTGTGGTTGTGTGTGTTTTTGTGGTAGGGGGTGGTATGTGCAGTTTGTGATGTGGTTTGAAGTGTGGTTGTGGTGTGGTGGGGTGGGGTTAGTGTGGTCTGGTTGCGGTGGTGGGGTGGTGTGGTGTGGTGGGGTAGGGTGTGGTAGGTGTGGTGGCGGTGTTGGTTGGTGCGGTGTGGGGTGGTGCGGTGTGTGTGTGGTAGGGGTGGTAGGGTGTGGTTTGGTGTAGTGTGATGTTGTGTGGGCGGTTTTGTGATGTGGTAGGGTGTGGGGCGGTGTGGTTGATGTGGTTGTTGGGTGCGGTGTGGTGTGGTTGCGGGGTCGGATGTGGTTTGTTGGTGTCGGGTGATGTTGTTGTGGTGCAGTGTGGTGGTGGTGTGGTAGGGGTGTGGTGTGGTGAAAATGGTGGCCTAGAAACAAACTGGGCGTGTTCAGTGCACCCTTCCGGTGTGGGTATGGTTGATGGGGTGATATGTGGTGCTGTGGTGTGGATGGTGTGATGGGGTGGTGTTATGGTGGTGATGTGTGTGGTATGGTGTGAAGTGATATAGTGTAGGATTGTGGGATGGTGTGATGGGATATGGTGTTGTGGGTGATGGTGTGTGTTGCTATGGTGTGATGTTAGAAATCGTGTGGTGTGATGTTTTGGGAAGCAATGCGGTCGTGATGAGGGGTGGTAGTGTGGTCTGATGGGGCGGGTGGTGTGAGGTGGTGTGATATAGTGTATTTGCCAGTGTGATGTAGGTGCGGTGCGGTTGCGTGTGATGTGTATGATGTGATGTGGTTGCAGTGTGTGGTATGTGTGATGTGGTGTGGTGTGGGTATGATGTGGTGGTGTGGTGTGGTGTGGTATGGTGTGATGTGGTGTGGTATGGTGTGATGTGGTGTGGTGTGATGTAGTGTGGTATGGTGTGATGTGGTGTGGTGTTCGTGTGATGTGTTGTGGCTTATGTGGTTATGGTATTGTGGATGTGGGTGTGGTGTGATGTGGTTGGTGTTGAGGTGGTGGGTGGTGTGTGGTGTGATGTGGTGTTGGTGTAGTGTGATATGTGTGATGTGGGGTGTTGGTGTAGTTGGGTGTGGTGTGATGTGGTGTGGGTGGTGTATGTGGTGTGGTGTGGTGTGATGTGTGTGGTATGGTGTGATGTTGGTGTGGTTGTGATGTGGTGGGTTGTGGTGTGATGTGGGTGTGGTATATGCGGTGTGGTACGGTATGCTGTGTGATGTGGTGTGTGGTGTGGATGTGTGGGTATGGTGTGAGTGGTGTGTGTAAGTGTGTAGTGTGGTGAGTGGGTGTAGTGTGGTATGGTGGTGATGTGGTGTGCTGGTGGTGGTGTAGGTATGGTGTGAGGTGTGTGGTGTACTTGTGGTCGTGTGGGTATGGTGTGGTAATGGGGTAGTGGATGGGGGTGGTGTAGTGTGCGTGGTGTGTGTGGGGTATGGGTGTGTGGGGTGGTAATGTGTGATGTGAAGTGTTGTGGTATGAGGTGATGTGGTTGTGGTATGGTGTGCATGTAGTGTGGTATGGTGTGGTAGGTGGTGTTTGTGTAGTGTGGTGGGGTGGAGTGGTATGGGTGGTATGTTGATGTGTTATTGGTGTAGGTGCGGTGTTGTGCATTATGGTGAACGATGTAGAGGTGGTCTAGTTTGTGGTAGTGGTGTGTGGATGGTGTAGTGTGGTGGCGGGAGTGGAGGCGGTGTGGTGGGATGCGGTGGTGTGTGGTCTGGAACCATGCTGGAGCTGTATTTAATTGGACATAAGTGTCATTTTTAGGCGGGTGGACAGAATTTTGGGGTAATGGTATGGTTGTGAGAGTGGTGTGTTACGTGAATTGGTGTGGTCGGTCGGGTGTGGTTTGGAAACGGCATATCATGGTGTTGTGTAGATGGAGTGGAAATGGGTGTGTGTGTATGATATTGATATGGTAGAGGTGGGGATGGGTGTGGTTATGTAGGTGGTATGGTCGGTTGAGGGGTGGGTGGTGATGTGAGGGGTGGTGTGGTGTGGAGGGGTGTGTGATGTGAGGATGTTATGGGGTGTGGAGGGGTGTGGTGATGTTTGAGGTGGTATGGGTGTGGAGGGGGGGTGTGAGTGAGGTGGTATGGTGTGGAGAAGGTGTGGGTGAGGTGAGGGTGGTATGGGTGGAGGGGCTGTGTGGTGTGTTGAGGTTGGTAATGGTGTGGAGAGTGTGGTTGATGTGCGGGTGGTTATGTTGGTGGGGTTGTGGTGATGTGGGTGGTATGGTGTGGGCCGGGGTGTGTGTGATATGAGTGGTATTAGGTGGAGGGGTGATGGTGATTGTGAGATGGTTATGGTGTGGGAGGGGTGTGTGATGTGGGTGGTATGGTGTGGAGAGGTATTGGGTGATGTGAAGGTGGTATGGTGTGGAGGGTGGTTGTGGTGATGTGAGATGGTATTGGTGGGGAGGGGGGTGGTGATGTGAGGTGGGTGGGTATGGAGGGGGTGGTGATATGAGTGGTATGGATTGTGGAGGGGTGTGGTGTTGAGGGAGGGTGGTTTATGGTGTGGAAGGGTGTGGTGATTGTGAGGTGGATGGTGTGGGAGTGGGTGGGGTGATGTGATGGTGGTCTGGTGTGGAGGGGTGGTGGTGAGTGAGGTGGTTTATGGTGGGAAATGGAGTGATGTGTAAGGAGCAGCTGTAAGGTGTGCTGAAGGTGGGTGGGGTGGGTTGTTGGGGTGAGGGTGTGATGGAAAGTGAAAAGGTATGCCGTGCAGAGTTGTAGTGTGGCGTGGTGAGAGGTGGGAACACTGCGCTATGGTGTGGTATGGAGTGAAGCGATGTGGTGTGGAGTGGTTTTAGTTAGAGAGGGGTGTGGTAAGTATGTCAAATTGTAGTATAGTTGTGGTGAGGTGTACTGTTGTATGTGTGTAGTGTGGAGTGGTGCGGTGTGAGATGTGGAGTGGGTGTAGTGGGTGTACTAGGTTGGTGTAACAGAGTAGAGAGTGAATGTCGGCCACAGTAACTCTCGTCTCGTCTCTTTCACTGACACTTGTTGTCGAGCTTACAGGATTCGCCGAATTCTGCAAACGCCCTTTGTGATTGGTAGCTGATAAGACTGCGATTCACTCTGTTGAGACCAGATGCCTCCACATGGACAGACGGAGTGACACCACAGGTGTATTTGGACTAGCCCACTCATGAAACAGTATCCAGCTGGGGGGTCTGCTGTTATGCCCCAGCGTTAAATTCCTGGCCCTTTCTAAAACGCATTCACAACTTTTCGGAAGGGAAGGCACAGTTTGGTCGTTGGTATGGATAACAGGTTAGCACATAGAATGCACCCTGCGCGAGAGATTGAAAGAATGGAGGAAAGTAAAAGGAAACTGAGTGAACGATATTGAACGATATTGAATGGATCGACACGGGGAAAAAAACGACTGAATTAAGCGCCAGCTGGCAGCTCTTCAGTCGGCACTACCCAGGTAGGGCAGCACGTTGTGTAAACGAGTGTGGATTGTGAAGCGCTTAGAGCTTGGTCTCTAGCCGAGAATAGGCGCTATATAAGTATTCATTATTATTGTATATTATTATTATTATTATTATTCATTATTATTACTATTATTATTGTTATTATTATATTACTATGATCTATAATTATTATTATTCTCCATGGTCAAAAAAAAAATAAATAAAAAAACAACAACAACAATTCCATTCGTAGGTGCAGTGTTTGGCCAAGTGGTCCAATGCGAACGTCTGTTGTTGTCTCGTTCGTCATTTCTTCAGATGGATTCCCCCGTCTCCTCGGACAAAGGTGGCAGTACGTCGCAGGTCCTCCCAGGGTCCTCCATAGAGCTTCCGGGCCACTGGTATTGGGTCGGGCCAGGTTTTCTCTCGAAGCGCTTGGTGGAGCGGGCAGGGACTGCAGCAGATGTTCTGTTGTCTGGCTGGCACTGTTCTGCAGGGGCAACTGCTCTGTGTTGCCGATGCTGTGAAAGTTGTGAAGAATAGGTGGTGTTTCAGGTGGTTGTGGCCTGTCCTGAGCCTGAAGATGAATACCTGCTCTCGTCGAGTCAGCAGGTGGTACGGGGTCAGGCTCTGTTGTGGCGTGGATGCTGCTGATGCCACTTGCTCTGCAGCATGGCCTTGATATGGTCCTGAATTCAGGGTAGCTGGTAGATATGTCCATGCTTGCTCCTTTGTAGTGCCCCCCCCCCCCCTTTGCCAGGGAGTCAGCAGTATCATTGCCGAGACACGTTGGCAGTGGGGGGAGGAATCCACTGCAGGGCGACTGTGTGACTTTTGCAGAGGGAGGCGAGAGATGAGGACAGCGCGTGGAGCTCGGATCTCTGTTCGACTGAAGGGCCTGCAAAAGAGGACAGGGCGTCGGTCAGGCCAGGAAGACAACGTTGTGGCTGGCGTAGGGCTGACCGGATGTGAAGCTGATGCTGTTTTTCAGGACTTCTGCTTCTGTGTCCGCGAAACGTCTTGGAATTGGGGAGATCGCTGCAGGCGTGGTTCGGATTCTCTCTCGGGATGTTCTCTTTTCTTCTTAGTTATCCCATTACACTTGGCGTGGTTGGTCCCGACTGATGGTCTTTTTGCTTAGGGGACAGACAGGCAGACAAAGACAAAATTCAAGCGTTGATACCAGTTTGGGAGGAAAACGTACGCAAAGGGAGACAGAACCCTCCGTTGTGCCACTCCTGTCTGTACGAGGGTGTGCAGGTTCTCATCAGGTGATGTGCGATCTTTGAGTTTTAACAAATGTCGTCGCTTTCATAATTCTTTTACCTCACGGTTTGCTTCATCACACATTCAAACAAGATAAGTATTGTTTTCGTGTGCTAGAATTTAAGGACGACGTCTTCTCTAATTATGTTTTGCCATAATTTTTGAGTATATCAGAAAAGTTAGTCTTTTTGAATTAAATGAATAAAGGGTGTGTGTTTGAAAATGTGAGTCAGTGAATACATTTTGGAGTAAATACAGATAGAAAGAACTTACACATTCAGATGTGCGCGCGCGCGTCTCTCTCTCACACACACACAACACACACATGCGTGCGCACGCGCACACACACACACACACACACACACACACACCACACACACACACACACACACACACACACACACCACACACACACACACACACACCACACCCACACACACACACACACACAGGAAACACACACGCGCGTGCAGGCTTTGTATACGCACATTAAGAAAGGAGGGGGGGGGGGGCAGGAGGGATGAAAGAGAGAGAGAGAGTGAAAGGGTGGAAGGGAGGGTGAAAGGGGTGAAGAACAAAAAAGGAGAGGAGAGAGAGAGAGCGAGAGAGAGGAGAGAGGAGAGAAGAGAGAGAGAGAGAGGAGACCGAGAGAGAGAGCATTTTAATCTGATGCACAACAGCGTTTACCCTGATGTAATTTCTGATTGTGGTTTCAGCAAAAAGGGTTATTAATGTGAGGCCAAAGATATCGGAAGAAAAGTGAGTTGTCTTTCTTTTTCTAATACCTGGTCGGAAATGTCCCGGTAGTGAGTGTGTGTGTGTGTGTGTGTGTGCGTGCGTGTGTGTGTGCGTGCGTGTGTGTGTGTGTGTGTGTATGTGTGTGTGTGTGTGTGTGTGTGTGTGTGTGTGTGGTGGTTCTTGCGTGCGTGTGCGTTCGTGTGTGTATGTGTGTGTGTGTGTGTGTGTGTGTGTGTGTGTGTGTGTGTGTGTGTGTGTGTGTTCAGTGTGTGTGTATGTGTACATGCGCAATCTAATGATATGTTGAATGTTTTGAATCTTGTGTTTGATAATTGTTCCCCCTTCTCTTCGTCTGTAAGGACGTATTATTTATTCATTTTTCAACTTTAAAATTACTGCCATATACTAACATATTAATGCCATAGTCATTACATATGAATTAAGAAACACGAAAGTAGAGCAACACATGAACACACTGTAGAACAAACGCAAATGTGTGTCACGCGTGCAATCACAACAGACGCATGCATGCCTGTATCTGCGTGCGTCCATACACACGCAAAACACAAACACACAAGCACGCACATACGCACGTACGCACATACTCATTCATGGGGACACTCTTGAAAACTACCGCCATCAGAAACATTAACGTTCTCTGTAAGTCTCATAGGGTAAACTTTTGAACAAGCAATGAATGACAAACATTGGAACATTCAGTACCTCCTAACGTAAGTTCTAAATGTGAGAGTGTGGCACTCGTTTTCAGTGTCTGTGTGACCCTCCCCTCCTGACATTTGTTTTTATGGTCAAGATCAATTTTTAACATTGCCTATCTTTTATCTAAAAAACGCTTCATGGATCATAGGGGGGGGGGGGGGGGGGGGGCGTTATTTTCTGCTCGGTGATCTGTAGACGGATAGCTGATGAAAACGAACTATTATACGAGAAATGCAAATGCCACAATGTTCATTGTCTTCCTGTTATTTTGTATTTGCCAGATGCAACAACAAGAAATACTGAGGGCAGGTATTAAAAATTTAACTATAATCCTGTTGAATCATCGAAGTCCATTTGAAGCCTACGCCAATCTTCTCTCTCTCTCTCTCTCTCTCTCTCTCTCTCTCTCTCTCTCTCTCTCTCTCTCTCTCTCTCTCAAAAGAAAACACAACCACACTCGTGCATCAGTAGTAGTGAAAACGCTGTGTTACAATAGTGGCAGAATCTTTTCTGCCAGGACAGTGAAGAGCTGCGAACAGTGTCACATTTTTTAGACCACCATCATCCAACGGACTTATGCACCAAAGGCAGCGCGCGAGAAAACAACTGCATCCTGCAGAAAAGCAAAAACGAAACAAAACGAAACAAAAAACAAAACAAAAAAAACAGGCACATACAGTCGCCATTTCCTTCCGTGACGTCAAGAACGTAGCGTCTTAAACCTCCATAGTGCCCCATCTGTCCAATCTCCACTAGTGACGGCAGAACATCACAGCGCTGTCCGCCCATAACGCTTGCAGCGTGTTTTTGATTGCCGCCAATAACCATGGTGAGCGCTCCCTTCAGCAAGGACTCGGCGCTGAGTGTCAGGGTACTACGCTGCTCTTCGCCTTGGGGAAGAGTTGGAGTTAGTTACAGCTGGGTTTTCACGTGCACACCCGCCCACACGCTAGGCAAGATTACCCAAGGGGGACAACTGTCTTAGCAAAATGAAGGCGAAGAGGGAGGGAAGATGCGCGATAGGGGGAGGAAAGATGCGCGATAGGGGGAGGAAGGAGGAGACGGGAAGGAAGGGATGGGGGAGAGAGGGAGGGAATCTGTCTAACAGAACAGGGCACCACCAGAACGACACAAATGTACAATGACCAGCGAGAAACGTCTGTTTACGTTGGTGGCTCGGGATTGGAACCGTTGGTCTGATGCGTGCGACTTGGATTCTCTCCCGTTTGAGCTGCCCAGAATCTCTGTTTAGAACAGTTCAGCCACGTGTCAATGACTGCGCGAGATTCAGAGTTAGCTGCAACATGGTTCTCAAAACGCCGGGACCTACTTGCTTCGTAGGTGCGCATCAACACAGACTGTCCATGATACGATGACAACGATACATCACCTTATGTATCCACATCAGATTTTTCATTCGGAAATTACTGTTCTCTCTGTGGAGAGGCCGACTTTATAGTGCAGGGCTACTGGTAAGTTTGGTTTTGTACTGGGCGTTTTTTTTGTGCGTTTTTTTCCCACGTGGATTTTCGTTTACTAAATGTTAAATGTGATGGTTTTTTTTTTTTTTTTTTTTTTTTTTTCGAGAAGACCCAAGAGGTCGAATTGCATTGTGTCTTGTCCTGTGCTTTGTTTGTCAATGTCCTTGGCGGTAACTAACCCCTCTCTTTCTACATTTTGCTTCATTCTCCGCCATCAGTCACTCCATCACACACACTTCCACACGACAGCACATACAGTGGCTGTATTTTAAAAGTAAAGTTTGCTGAGCTCCCTCCTGAAAAATGTGCTAGAGAGGAGGCCTCGGCTGCAGCTGCCGGTAGAGAATTAATGAATATGTCATGCTTTTGATGAATCATTGAACAAGGACTTGAAACAGAAGCAGCTGGACATTCATGTCAGATACTGGTCTGGAAAGCAGATTGAAAGTTTTCTTTTTCTGATTTCTCAATTTCTGTATAAAGACTTCATTTTTTATTTTTTGTATATATATGATATTGAGCGTGGGAAAAGACTACAGAGAAGTAATCACCTTATCATCATGGCTGGATTACATGTGTAAGGTTATTAATTCACTTTTTTTTTTTCAATTGTACGGCTAAATTTGCCCCTTAAAAAATTAAAAATCCCCTTTAGAAACCCTTGAAAAACCCTTGAATTTTTTTCCCATCATCATTAGTATCATCGTCACCATCACAATCACCATCACATCATCATCATCATCATCATCATCATCATCATCATCATCATCGTCATCAACATCGTCATCGTCATCGTCATCGTCATCATAAGGCATGATCTTTACCAACAACCAACATCAGTTCATGGCTGGAATATGTACCTGATTAAGGCCAGGGAGGTCAAGGCGGCCCTAACGAGAGGTGGACTACACTTCCCATGGTGCCGGCCCTTGCTACGGCCATTAGGCCATGAAGCCTTAAACTTCAGTCTTTAAGCAGTCACTTCTGTTCTGCCCTTCTTCAGTGGCCAGGTGGACTGCCAGGATAGAGGCATTCTTGAATGGCCTGGTGGACTGCCAGGATAGAGGCATTTTGGGGCCTGTTTGTATGGTCTGGTGGACTGCAAGGATAGAGGCATTTCTTCAATGGCCTGGACTGCCAGGATAGTGGCATTTCGTGGCCTGTTGTTGTGGGCCTGGTGGTCTGCCAGGATAGAGGCATTTCGGGGGCTGTTGTATGGCCTGGTGGACTGCCAGGATAGAGGCATTTCGGGGCCTGTTGTATGGCCTGGTGGACTGCCAGGATAGAGGCATTCGGGGGGGCCTATTGTATGGCCTGGTGGTCTGCCTGGATAGAGGCATTTCGGGGCCTTGTTGTATGGCCTGGTGGACTGCCAGGATAGAGGCATTTCGGGGGGCCTGTTGTATGGCCTGGTGGTCTACATGGATAGAGGCATTCGGGGGCCTGTTGTATGGCCTGGTGGTCTACCTGGATAGAGGCATTTCGGGGCCTGTTGTATGGCCTGGTGGGTCTACCTGGATAGAGGCATTTCGGGGGGGCCTGTTGTATGGCCTGGTGGACTGCCTGGATAGAGGACATTTCAGGAGCCCCTTGTATGGCCCGGGGGACTGCCAGGATAGAGGACATTTCAGGGCCCGTTCTATGGCCTGGTGGACTGTCAGGATAGAGACATTTCAGGACCCGTGTACGGCCTTGTGGACTGTCAGGATAGAGACATTTCAGGACCCGTTGTACGGCCTGGTGGACTGCCAGGATAGAGACATGTCAGGGACCCGTTGTACGGCCTGGTGGACTGCCAGGATAGAGGCATTTCAGAGGCCCGTTGTACTGGCCTGGTGGACTGCCAGGATAGAAACATTTCAGAGCCCGTTGTACGGCCTGGTGGACTGCCAGGATAGAAACATTTCAGAGCCCGTTGTACGGCCTGGTGGACTGCCAGGATAGAGACATTTCGGGACCCGTTGTACGGCCTGGTGGACTGCCAGGATAGAGACATTCCAGGGCCCGTTGTACGGCCTGGTGGACTGCCAGGATAGAGACATTTCAGAGACCGTTTTTGTACGGGCCTGGTGGACTGCCAGGATAGAGACATTTCAGGACCCGTTTTACGGCCTGGTGGACTGCCTGGATAGGGACATTTCTTCATTGGCCTGGTGGACTGCCAGGATAGAGGCATTTCTTCAGTGGCCTGGTGGACTGCCAGGATAGGGGCATTTCTTTAGTGGCCTGGTGGACTGCCTGGATAGAGGCATTTCTTCAGTGGCCTGGTGGGCTGCCAGGATAGAGGCATTTCTTCAGTGGCCTGGTGGGCTGCCAGGATAGAGGCATTTCTTCAGTGGCCTGGTGGACTGCCAGGATAGAGACATTTCTTCAGTGGCCCGGTGTGGGCTGCCAGGATAGGGCATTTCTTCAGTGGCCTTGTGGACTGCCAGGATAGAGCATTTCTTCAATGGCCTGGTGGACTGCCTGGATAGGGGCATTTCTTCAGTGGCCTGGTGGACTGCCTGGATAGGGGCATTTCTTCAGTGGCCTGGTGGACTGCCAGGATAGAGGCATTTCTTCAGTGGCCTGTGTGGACTGCCAGGATAGAGGCTTCTTTCTTCAGTGGCCTGGTGGATGCCTGGATAGGGGCATTTATTCCGTTGTATGGCCTGGTGGACTGCCAGGATAGAGGCATTTCTTCAGTGGCCTGGTGGACTGCCAGGATAGAGGCATTTCTTCAGTGGCCTGGTGGACTGCCAGGATAGGGACATTTCGGGGACCGTTGTAGTGGCCTGGTGGACTGCCAGGATAGAGGGGCATTCTTCAGTGGCCTGGTGGACTGCCAGGATAGAGGCATTTCTTCAGTTGCCTGGCTGGTGGACTGCTTGGATAGGGGCATTTCTTCAGTTGTACTGGTGGACTGCCAGGATAGAGGCATTTCTTCAGTGGCCTGGTGGACTGCCAGGATAGAGGCATTTCTTCAATGGCCTGGTGGACTGCCAGGATAGAGGCATTTCTTCAGTGGCCTGGTGGACTGCCAGGATAGAGGCATTTCGGAGCCCGTTGTGCCAGTCTCCCATAGTTTCTTTTTTTTCTCTTGCCCCATGCCCACCACTCTCTGTCCGCCGTCCACTCCGATATGACATGGTCCCGGGGCTAGTCTGTCGGAACAAGATGCTATGTGCAGCACGTTTTTCTATTTGACGTACATAACCCGCGACAACTCGTCAGTTGTTTCTGGCCCAGTTTAGTTTGAAAATATCCACATTGACGACGACGACGTTGATGATGATTGAGATGAAAGAAGAAGGCCGTGAAGACGAAGACCAGCAAGACAGCGACAACGACGATGATGGTGACAATGATAACGACAATAACGACGACCAGGTTAATGATGATGAAGAAGAAGAAAGGAGAAGGAAATCATGACAGTGAAGCGTTGGAACAACGACCTACAAAGCAAGAACTTAATTCCGCTTTTTTGATAGATGGAAGATCTGTTACGTGTACTGTCAAAAGTGTACCAACAAAACCCGTATTTTTTGACGAAGTGTGTGTGTGCGTGCGTGCGTGCGTGCGTTGTGGGTGTGTGCGTGCGTGTGTGCGTGCGTGCGTGCGTGCGTGCGTGCGTGTGTGTGTGTGTGTGTGTGTGTGTGTGTGTGTGCGGAGGAGAAGTTGGATTAGGTGGTGTCTTAGTGAATGGCTCTTCCTTGGGAAGTGATGACAGAACTATAAAGACCCCTCCATCACTGACGATACAACCCAGGCTTTGGGAAGGGGTGGGTGGGTGGGTGGGGGGGGGGTGCTGTCTGACACACTGCATGCAATCCACACACAGCCAAGCCAGAACTGGGCTGCACACCAAAATGTATCGCACCGAGGCCTTATTAGGTAGTGGATTATGGATTGGCGCAGTCAGATTGTTTTGAGAATTTTATTGCGTCTGAAAGTTGATTCTCCTCGTTTTTTCTTTCATATGGTTATCAAGGTACACGCCAGGTGGTTCCAAGCAGATAGATTAAAAAATCAAAGGAATGGGGTTGTTTGGGGGGTTTCCAGCTGGCGCAACGATAGGGTCACGGGTGAGTGAAAAGGCCTGCAATATGTCGTGAGCTAAGGGGCAGGTCATAATATTGGAAGATAGTGTGTGACATCATCGGTGGAAATCCCTAGACAGCGAAAATACAGTTGGTGGGGAGTTGTGCTTTTGATCAGTTATCAGTGTAACCGTAAATGCTGGCTCAAAGTCATGGTAGGCCTCAAAAGGCTTACAAGGATACAGTGAGTTAATGCCAATCCCAGCTGTGGCGTGTGGTCACTGCGTTGTCACCAGCCATGTTCTGTCACAGGCGGGACTCGGAGCAGAAAGCCGGCAATAAAGCTCGAGACGAACGGACATGGTCGGCAAACCCAAGCATGTTGGGCCGGAGTCTCTCTCTCTCTCTCTCTCTCTCTCTCTCTCTCTCTCTCTCTCTCTCTCTCTTTCTGGCTATCTGTGTGCGTGTTTGTGTCTGTGTGTGTCGTGCGTGCGTGCGTGCGCACCGTGTGTGTGTCTGTGTGTGTGTGTGTGTGTGTGTGTGTGTGTGTGTGTGTGTGTGTGTGTGTGTGTGCGTGGTGTGTGCGTGTGAGTGTGCTAAGTGTCGCGTGAATTTGTTTGTGTGTGTGCGCGCGCGCGCACGCGTACGTGCGTGCGTGTTGTGTGTCCGTCCGTCTATCTATGTGGTGTGTGTGTGTGTGTGTGTGTGTGTGTGTGTGTGTGTGTGTGTGTGTGTGTGTGTCCGCATATACGCGCATATATATATATTATATATATATATATATATATGTATGTGTATATATATATATATATATATATCTATATGTGTGTGTGTGTGTGTGTGTGTGTGTGTGTGTGTGTGTGTGAGAGAGAGAGAGAGAGAGAGAGGAGAGAGTGTGTGTGTGTGTTGTGTGTGTGTGTGTGAGTGTGTGTGTGTGTGTGTGTGTGTGTGTGTGTGTGTGTGTGTGTGTGTGTGTAAACAGAACATAAATACACATATTTTTCATGCGATGGTCATTTCATGACACCGATATTAACAGAACTTCTTGCTGTACGCTGTATTCACATTCGGGCGTGTCTGACGCTGTAATCATTTCTGATGAACAGTAGGAAAATACAACAAAACAAAAAAAAAAAAAAAAATAAACAACAAAAACCAGCAGTCACTCCGGAGCAGTCTTAATCAAACACAGAGGGAGCTGTCTTCTCACGACATGTTCTCAGTGCGTCCAATCATTTCCCGACTGATTAGACAGATGACTGCGTCAGTCGCCTCCTTACGTCTGTCCGGTGATTCTGTCTTCATCGGCGTCTGTTTGTTTGTTTGGTCTGTTGTTGTTGTTGTTGTTGTTTTTTTCTCTGTTTGTCTGTGTGTTTGCTAGCAGCACAATGTCAAAAATACTAAACGGATTTGAAAAAAAAAAAAGCCTTGTGGGAAAGTAGAATGTGGGTCCAGGGACATAACATTCAGTCCATACAGATCTGTAATGTTAATCTGGAAATCCGTGGCGGATCCATGATCCGTTTAGCATGATAAATACAAAAACTACTGAACCGGTGGAACGAAACCTGGTGGACAGATGCATGAAAGCAGAAGGCAGAACTCCGAAGAGTTGGTGCGGATCTGTATCAAAGAGCGGATCAGGGATTCGTTCGGCGTTGACGGAGGTTCGCGCGCTCTCCTGAGTGCCGTCGAATTTTCCAATTTTCCTTTTCAGTGGATGTATATGTGCACTTTAAGAAAATGCTTTTTAGGTTATATGTCTTTCCATGACATACCTATTTCTCTGCTGTTGGCAATCGAGGCACATACTTAATGAGCTGCCATAGAGCCAAAGTGCCATCGCTTGTAGAGATCCGCTTATTTTCTGATGCCTGCGCAAAATAGCCATGATATTTTTTCTTTACGGAGGACCTAAAAGGCGTGAATAGCTCTTTTATTCATCTATTGATCAGGATTTTTTTGTTCATTTTACGTACATCAGACAGTTGCGCCAAGCGGAGAATACAGTTGTCCATGAGGTCAAGAAATCTCAAATCAGCGGATCAAGTCTAGCCGTGGGCAGAGCCTTTTTTTTCTCTAATTTTCTTCACTACATCACGTGTTGCAGTGATACTAGTCTTTCCGACAAAACGAAAGAGATCCAGCGCGCTGCACGCGCACTTTGCACAAAGAAAGCACAGGAACAGGGGCTAGTGAGTGGCGAAATTCTCATAGAAAAATACACTTCGAAAAGTAAAGAATGATGATGAAATAGAGAGAGAGAACCATGGGTGGGTGTCATGTCACTCCGACACGCTCTCTCTGTGTTCCTCTTCTGTCTCCTCTGTCTCTCTCTCTCTCTCTCTCTCTCTCTCTCTCTCTCTCTCTCTCTCCCTCTCTCTCTCTCTCTCTCTCTCTCTGGACAGAGCAGACTAAATCTAATGCAGAGAAATCTGTCGAGACATTAAGTTTCTACTTTTGGAGGCACGACTTTGTAAATTCTCTCCACCTCTGGTGCTTTTTTCCCTTCTCAAGTTCCCTCCCCCTTCCCCTACGTCGTCGATGAGCTTCTCAATAATCCCATCCCCATCGATTTATTCACTTATTCTTGAAAAGTCTTTATCATGACAAGTTGGGAGATATAATTCTTTGGTATGTTTAAAATCTCAATGTTTTCTGTTCTAAAGTATCGTGGTTTGTTGATCGTGTCTGGTTCATTGTTCTAAAGTATCGTGGTTTGTGGATCGTGTCTGGTTCATTGTTCTAAAGTATCGTGGTTTGTGGATCGTGTCTGGTTCATTGCTTTGCCCTCTGTTGCAGGCACCACAGTGAGATTCCTCCGCGTCCCCCTGTGGTGGTGGAATGGTGAAGGGGACGGTCCTACAACAGCGTCACGCTTCTGTCCTCAACGGCTTCACCAGTACAGAAAAACGGACATCCTTGTGGCAACAATCAGTTAAACGTATAAAATTGTATCTTCTCCGCATCTTCCAATGCTAACCCCCGCCCCAAATCCTAAAACCAATATGACTTCAATCTAAACAAAATTCTAACACTAACCCTTAACGCTGAAGAAAAAAATAATAAACCTTGCTATGCGTGATTCTCGTAAAAAGTGACTTCCCTCTTGTTCATGACACTTCCGCTGCAATGGGAGTTGTTTCTGTTGCCTTTCGCCACTCTCCTGTCACAGCACGCAGAGGCCTGGGCTTTCTTCTTCTGTGTGCACATACGTGTCACACCAACAGGCGCCTTCCTCGCTATTGGATTTCTTCAGTGCTGAGTAACCGCATCCAAATATCAAGGACTGATTGTTGTTTGGGTATAACTCAGTTTTTGTTTAAGTTCAGGTGTTTACACACTGCAAAAGCATGACGAAAATAAATTAAAGAGATTTCTTTTCAATATTCTCACCTAAGTTAAAAAAATAAACACGAGTTTGGTGACGTGCTTAAGTTTTCCCCCCCCCCCCCCCCCCCCCCCCCCCCCCCAAATGACTGAACCGTTTAGTGTTGTCTTCTAACAGTTTGATGTGGCATTGAGAGAACGAGCACACATGCCTTACAGTGAACCATCTTTGAAAGTAGACACTCTTCTGACCGATTGTGCACATTGTCGTCAGTCTGTTCTTCTCTTCCTGTACATATCTAAATCATATTTACTTTACAAATACATCTAAATCATATATCACTGGTGACTTAAGGAATGACGCTTCCTGCTTCTTTGTTTGTTTGTTATTTTGTTTATTTCTTTTTTTTTTTTTTCATCTTCAGTAATCAAATTCCCCCACCCACGTCTGCCCCACCCCCTCCTTCTCCCGCTTCTTTTCCTCCGGCCACCCACCTCCACCTCCACTATCCATTTACGGCCACAATGTGAGATACCCACACCACCTCCACACCCCCACTACCCATTTACAACTGCACCGTGAGAGATCCCACCCCCACCTCCACCCCCACTACCATTTACAAATACACCGTGATAGATCCTAGCCCCACCTCCACCCCACACTAACTACATTAAGGCTACACTGGTGAGAGATCTACCCCAACTCCACCTCCACTACCCATTAACGGCTACACCTTGAAAGATCTTGTCGCGACTCCATCGACCCTACCTTCCTAATTTAGCAGCCATGTTTTGTTCTGACATGATGAAAATTAGTTTGACATTTTATGAGTGTGTGTGTGTGTGTGTGTGTGTGTGTGTGTGTGTGTGTGTGTTTTGAGTGTGAGTGTGTGTGTGTGTGCGCGGCGCGCGCGCGTGTGTGTGTGTGTGTGTGTGTGTGTGTGTGTGTGTGTGTGTGTGTGTGTGTGTGTGTGTGCATGTGGGTATGAGAATGTATGTGTGTGTGTTTGTTTGAGTGTCCGTACGTGCGTGTGTGTGCGTATGTATGTGTGCGTGTGTTTGTGGTGTGTGTGGTGTGTGTGTGTGTGTGTGTGTGTGTGTGTGTGTGTGTGTGTGTGTGTGTGTCTGTCTGCTGTCTGTCTGTCTGTCTGTCTGTCTGTCTGTGTCTGTATGTGTTTCAATGTGAGTCAGGCAGCGGACCAAATGGACCTGGCCAAAACTATGCCAAACTATGCAGAAAAGGAAAGTTCGTCCATGACAACAAAAAAAATGACAACAAAAAAGTACATGACAACAAAAAGTCCGTAAATGACAAAAAAAGTCCCCTCCATGACAACTGACAAAACAACATCATGAAAAGTCCGTTCATGACAACAAAAAGTACCATGAAAAAAAAAAAGGAGTTCAACAAAAACGTGACAACAAAACAAAAAGCCGTTCATGACAACAAAAAAGTCCGTTCATGACAACAAAAAAAGTCCGTAGGTCATGACAACAAAAAGTCCGTCAATGACAACAAAAAAGTCAATGACAAACAAACAACGTTCATGGACAACGAAAAAAGTCCGTCCATGACAACAAAAAAGTACACATGTCCATGACAACAATGACACCAAAAAGCCGTCACACATGACAAAAAAGGAACTTCATGACAACAAAAAAAAGCCGTTCATGACAACAAAAAGTCCGTTCATGACAACAAAAAAGTCTCCGTTCATGACTGTGTGCCAAAAAGCACTTCTGACAAAAAAAAGCCGTCCATGACAACAAAAAGTCTGTCATGACAAAAAAGTCGTGACAACAAAAAGCCGTTTTTTGACAACAAAAAGGCCGTCAGAGACGACGAAAAAGGCCGTCCATGACAACAAAAAGTCCGTCAATGAACAAAAAGTCCGTCCATGACAACAAAAAGTCCGTCAATGACAAACAAAAAGTTCGTCAAAGTATAGCGTACACATACCATCACAAAGTAATAGCGTACATATACCATCACAAAGTATAGCGTACACATACCATCACAACGTATACGTACACATACCATCACAAAAGTATATTGTACACTTATGCCATCACAACGTATAGCGTACACATACCAGACAGGAACTGCAAAGAAGGCAATCTGTAAAGACACTGCACATTATTTCAAATCTCTCCCTTACCCAACACCATTCCACCCTCTCTCTCTCTCTCTCTCTCTCTCTCTCTCTCTATCTTATCTCCTCTCTCTCTCTCTCTCTCTCTCTCGTCTGTCTGTCTGTGTTGTCTCTCTCTCTCTGTCTGTCTATCCCTGTCTGTCTGTTTGTCTCTGTCTGTCTGTCTGTTTGTTGTCTCTGTCTGTCTGTCTGTCTCTGTCACTCTGTCTCTCTCTCTCTGGTCTCTGTCTCTCTCATGTACAGACTGTCTGTCTGTTTGTCTCTGTCTGTCTGTCTGTCTGTCTGTTTGTCTCTGTCTGTCTGTCTGCTCTGTCACTCTGTCTCTCTCTCTCTCTGTCTCTGTCTCTCTCATGTACAGAAAGCGTAAGTTCGAGTGATTTTGAAAACTCTGTGCTTGTGCTTTAGAAAAATAATGAAGGCATGAAGAAATATTTTTGATTAAGACTTCGACGAGTTACAAAACTTAGGAATTTGCCGCGGACGTGAGTGGTCCGTTACATAAGTCGGCTGGGCATGACTGATTTCCTGTGTTGATGCCAGCACTGTCAACGGCTGGGCATACTGGTTCCTGTGTTGATGCCAGCACTGTCAACGGCTGGGCATGACGGATTTCCTGTGTTGATGCCAGCACTGTCAACGGCTGGGCATGACGGATTTCCTGTGTTAATGCCGGCACTGTCAACGGCTGAGCATGACGGATTTCCTGTGTTAATGCCGGCACTGTGAACGGCTGGGCCTAACTGGTTTCCTGTGTTAATGCCGGCACTGTCAACGGCTGAGCATGACGGATTTTCCTGTGTTAATGCGGCACTGTGAACGGCTGGCCTAACTGGTTTCCGGTGTTAATGCCGGCACTGTGAACGGCTGGGCATGACTGGTTTCCTGTGTTTAATGCCGGCACTGTCAACGGCTGGGCATGACTGGTTTCCTGTGTTAATGCCGGCACTGTGAACAGCTGGGCATGACTGGTTTCCGTGTTAACGCCGGCACTGTCAACGGCTGGGCATGACGGATTTCCTGTGTAATGCCGGAACTCAGAACAATGGAGATAATACAAACTCTTTAGAACGGATCGTCAACTAAAGATCTGGAAACATGTCAGCTGTGGTGATGTTGGTGATTATGTTCTTGTAATGTTAATCATATTGTGAAATTTGCATCAGCCGGTTAAGTGATATAGCCTACACTTCATGGTTATTTCCATTCTTTGTAGGTATGTATATCTTTTGAGAGAGAGAGAGAGAAAAAGAAGAGAGAGAGACAGAGACAGAGACAGAGAGACAGAGAGAGGGACAGAGAGAGAGAGAATGAGTAAGTGTGTGTGTGTGTGGTGTGTGTGTGTGTGTGTGTGTGTGTGTGTGTGTGTGTGTGTGTGTGTGTGTTGTGTTATTGGAATGAATCCCTTTTTTTGCTTGCAACTGTTTTTTAGACTGATGAAAGTCTAAAAGCAAATTTCTTTCAGGAGTAGTGCCACAAAGCCTAGCTGTTTTTAAATTCTCCCCTCATTCTTAAAGAATTGTATGTTGAGCTTCATCGCAGCACAACTTTTCTCTTTGTGCTAGGTATTAGTGATGTTGATGTAACAACTTGTCAAACTTATTTCTTTTGATTGCCGGTCTATTGACCGACTATCAACGTAAACTGACCAACGTGTAAGCACGCATCGCGCTGAAATAGCCTATAGAGGCATTTCACGCACTTGCCAGCTGAATGTCGCGAATACATGTATTGCCCAAAGTGACCAGGAAATAAGTGATTTCCTGAATGACCTGTAACATGTACAAATTCCTGACCAGTATGGGGATTACAGCAGAAAAGCTCACGTGTTGCTGTTGTATCGAGAGAAAGAAGTGTGCAAACTTACCAGCTGAAGAGAGGTGAATTGGTCACAAACACTGTTGGACGACAGTAAATGAAGGTTAAAAAGCAGTGGTCAGAGAGGAAAGACGGAAACCGGAATTTACTATCACACAATAACTAGAAGGTGGGTGTGCAGTTTATTTTGACAGACCCTCACTGTATCCACGTGTGGAGTGGGAGGAAGGAGGATTATGTATATATGCACAGATAGCTATCTAATAGATACCAATATGATAGACAGTCAGTATGTTTAACTGATTTAATTTTTTATGTAAATAGGCATACAATAGTATAATAAATAGTACCGACATCTGGAGTGCATAATTTTTTAATGCTTCGTAAGTATTTTTGATTGTTTAAAAACTTATTTTGCCTTCTTGTTCATTTTCTGTTTGTGCTTTTTACATATTCTGTGACGAACAGGCTTCAAGAGCTAAAAGGTCCAGCGACTATAAAAATGAACACAAAAAAAATGCAAAGCGAAAAGCAGGACAGTTGAGCCATGAACTATAAACAATCATTTATAATGTGTAAAACAGGCACAAATCCAAATAACAATAAAATCAGAATGTTTTTCTTTCTTTTCTTTTGTTACCAATTCTTTGCTCTGGAATCTTCTGTTGTAACCTTTACATCATGTGTTGACGTTGGCTTGCTGCGTGTTATGTTTTCATCATGTGTGTGTTCAAATCTCTCTCTCTCTCTCTCTCTCTCTCTCTCTCTCTCTCTCTCTCTCCTCTCTCTCTCTCTCTCTCTCAAGGAAAACACAACTTTCAGCACGGCAACATGGGTTGTCTGTTTAATTGTCGGTGTGAGTCTGTTGCATTGAATGGTATCTGTTATTAGTTCCTCTATTCCAGTCGTTTAGAAAACAGTGAAATAAACAAAAAACGAGTTATTTTATCTGAAGCTTTTGAAGTAATTTGTTGGTGACGACTACTCTCATCACCACAGGATTGAGCATTCCGGTGATTAGATAGACGTTTCTCGAAATTACAAGTAAACTGAGCATCAAAGAATGTGCCTTTTATGTCATCCATATGTGTGTGTTTGTGTGTGTGTGTGTGTGTGTGTGTGTGTGTGTGTGTGTGTGTGTGTGTGTGTGTGTGTTTTCTCCTGAATTCCCATCTGATTCAAGCATATGTTCATATTTTCTGGTGTCATTTGTCTGTCTTTACTTTGAAGATCAGTCATGTTTTTCGACCGTCGTCTATCTGTCTATTTTCAGCGTTTACCTGACTCGGTTATAAGTCTTTTTTTGAATTGTCATCTGTCAGTCTTTTTTTTGAGAGTTTACGTCGTTCTCTATCACTTCAACTCTCTTCAAACAGTCCTGGTCCTCACTGCTCTACGTTGGCAAAGTGCCCTGGCATTTGTGAGGGTAAGAGTGAACATCTTGTTAACATGAACAGCTTGCCATCATCATCTGTCGTGACCTTGACCCCATAGTCGAAATGACCCGCTGCCACGTTTCCTGTCTAATTCCTGTCTATGGTATCTCCCGCTTCAATAGTTTTGGAGACTCACTGATACATACACGCACGCACACGCTAAACTGCCTTAGAGCGCAGACAATTACAGAATTTCGCGAATAGATTCGCCGGACAGACATTTATCAATGGATATGCATGATCAACACAGAGATGATCCACAATTTGAACACTGTATTCTCTGATTAAGCTTCCCATCCATT
Organism: Conus betulinus; assembly: GCA_016801955.1. Taxonomy (NCBI): domain Eukaryota; kingdom Metazoa; phylum Mollusca; class Gastropoda; order Neogastropoda; family Conidae; genus Conus; species Conus betulinus. Next base: position 23,655 of record JADBJO010023332.1, read on the forward strand.
TCAAATCCACTTTATTTTCAATATAAAGAAGGTTACCCCCTTGCACTCTTACTTCTCTCTCTCTCCCCTTTCTCTCACACCACCCACCCGCCTATCCTCTTTCCATTCATTGGGACCACCACCACCCATCCCCCTCCCGTTGCCCCGTTTCACTTAGGCCCGCTTCGAATCCCCGGACTGCTCCGTTTCGCCATGTTGTAGCGACGAAATGTGACAGATGCGACCGTCTAGCACACACAAAAAATATGCCCTTCTGTTCTTGTCAGTATGCTAACGATACCAATGTTGAGCTAACGAGTCACCCCATACCAAAGTTGAGGTAACGAGTCACCCCATACCAAAGTTGAGGTAACGAGTCACCCCATACCACAGTTGAGCTAACGAGTCGCCCCATATCAATGTTGAGCTAACGAGTCACCCCATACCAAAATTGAGCTAATGAGTCACCCCATACCAACGTTGAGCTACCGAGTCACCCCATATACCAAAGTTGAACTAATGAATGACCCCATATCAATCACCAAGTTGAGCTAACGAGTCACCCATACCAAAGATGAATTAATGAGTCACCCCATACCAATGTTAAGCTAACGAGTCACCCCCCATACAAAGTTGAACTCATGAGTCACCCCATACCAAAGCTGGAGAGAAAATGGAATGAAACATGGGGTTTTTATACAGGTGCAAGAGGACGGAGAGACACAAAGAGAACACAGAAACACGTTTTCTATTGGTAAACGTTGTCATACCAACAGACAGACAGAACTTTTCCGTGTAGATAAACGTTGTCATACAAACAGACAGACAAATGTTTTTCATATAGATAAACGTTGTCATACGAACAGACAAAACGTTTTTCTACAGATAAACGTCACACGCACAGACACACAGAAAATGTTTTGTACAGATAAATGTTGTGACACAGACACAGTGAACGCGTTTTTATACAGGTAAACGTTATATCACACAAACAAACACAGAACGCGTTTCGCAGAAATAAACGTTGTCACAAAAAACAGACACATAGAATGCGTTTTGTATAGATAACGGTATCACACAAACACACAGAGGACTCTTCTACAGATAAACGTTGTCTTTGTTGTCTACAGCTCAGAAAAAAAAAAAATTGAAAAATAATGTATAAGGCTCTGCCCAAAGACGTAGACAAACGAATCACAAGACAAAACACGACGCGTTTCGACCTCTTAGATCTTCAGGCAAGATGCGCAACACTCAAGACAACTAAAATGAACGAGCAATCACTCACTTATTTTCATAATCAATGATTCCTTTTCGTTGTCGTGGGTGTTGTGTATCTTGCCTGAAGAAGTCTTAAGACGTCAAAACGCGTTGTGTTTTGTCTTGTGATTCGTTTGTCTTCGTTTCTGGGCGGAGCCTTATAAATTATTTTTTCAAATTTGTTTAGATTTCCGCCTGCAGTCGCCTCACTTTGCAACTAGATCAAGAAGAAAATTCAATCATGCGCCGCTATGATTTTTTTTCCACGCACCCTTATATAGTCACGACCAGTGACTGGTGGACATCTAATGCTCCATTCTAATGCTCAAAAACTCTGTTCTAGGAAGAACGTAAGTTCCACATGCAAACAATTCCTGGTTTGGAGAAGCGAAACTGCATATATACTGATGTGTTAAAAAGTTTTATCTTCGTTTCCCAATGTCACTGAAAAAAATATATTACTGATATAAATTGGGCCCACGTGTCATGAATTCTAAACATGCACAATTCTGTATTGTAGAATACTTAGTTAAGAGATTTTAGTCATTCCCATATGATCACATCCCACACGTATAACAAAATTCTCACAAAGCAGAAGTGGTTAGTGCCGCCCAGTTGACGAAGAGTAATGAATTGAGACTTAATTAGCGCGAGTGGGCGTGTGTGCGTTGTACGCACGCGTGTTAGCCTGTTTAATAACATACTAATTAGGCAATTGACTCGTTCATTCTTTCATTATGTAATTAAGAGAGAGCCAATGGCAAAGTCCCGATTTGGATTGTGTCATGATTTGGTTTCAGTCTCTCTTTGAATGTATAAACGCACACACATACGCATCGCGGTCGAGATCACACACACACACACACACACACACACACACACACACACACACACACACACACACACACACACACCACACACACACACACACACACACACACACACACACACACACACACACACACACTCGCACACACACACACACACACACACACACACACACACACACACACACACACACACACACACACACACACACACACACACGCATACGCGCGCACATACACACACACACACACACACACACGCACGCACACACACACACACACACACACACACACACACACACACGCACGCACGCACGCACGCACGCACGCACGCACGCACGCACGCACGCAATCTCTCTCTCTCTCTCTCAATCTCTCTGTCTCTCTGTCTCTGTGTCTGTCTGTCTGTCTGTCTGTCTGTCTGTCTCTCTCTCTCTCTCTCTCTCTCTCATAAAGTCTTAGGAATAGTTATAGACAACAATCTGTCATGGTCAGAACATGTACGGTCTTTATGCAAAATAGTTTCGAAAAAGATATACCAGCTGTCCAAGATAAAGCATTTCCTAGACTGCCATTCACGTAAAATATTTTTTCACGCTTATATTGAATCCCATATAAATTATGCATCTACAGTCTGGGACTCAGCTAGTAATCATATACTCAAACCTTTGTTTAGTCTTTATAGACGTTCCCTGAAATTAGTTTTGTTAAAATCGGTTACGTTATCATACTCTGACTATACAGATCTGGATATTTTACCATTAAACTTGAAGCTTAAATTCAATAAAGCTTTTTTTTCATGTTTAAGATTCTTTCGGGTCGTGCTCCCCCTTCAATTACAGAGAAATTTAGATTTAATGAAAATCGCCATTTTCATAAAATTGTAGTACCCCGTCCAAGAATAGATATGTTTAAAAAAACCAGTCTTCACTACTCTGGCGGCTTCTTATGGAACCGCATTTCACCCCCTCTTGATGTTTCAT
>JADBJO010023333.1:0-26703 GCA_016801955.1 Conus betulinus
GTTTTGTTCCGTCGGGGTCACCGGTATCGGTGAGTCCATGGGGGTGGTCGTTGGGACGGACGTGGTGGCGCCCTCCGGAGGGAGAGCTCACTCACGCCGGCCTCCGCGACTAAGCAATTAGTGTCGTCAGTAGGGGGCTTAGTAGGTGGTGTCCTGCGTATGTTAGATCAGAAAAAAACAGGCGCCACGAACACCACCGAAGTGACTCGGCAGCCAGTGCAGTGTCTCCTCCGGTGGTTTGCCTCTTGACGACTGACATTGACTGCTCCCTGTGGATTGCCGGTGCCGGGGCTGCGGCGGGGCCGACCGGGCTGTGGCTGGGACGGGTGAGGTTGGGCCAGCAAAAAAAAAACAAAAAAAAAAAAAATTTTGAAAGTAAAAGGCAGAAGAAAAAAATGAAAGGTTATATGTGAGATATTAATTTATGTCCTTTAAAAATTGTTAATCTGTTAAACTTAATGTATTTGAACTTCTCGTACACCGGCTGAACTTCAGGTATTGATATACTATGTACTTCTCACTGTATATACTGTTCTTTCCCATGCAAATGCAGATTATAATGTGTCTTCCCTGCTATGTACATAAAACTGGAGAAATTCTGCGTGCTAGTACCAGAAACTGAATGACCATCAAAAACCTATCTGTTACAAATTGATTACACTGATTGTTCATTGTTGTAGTGATTTTCCATGACACGTGAACAAAATGCAATGTTTGATTTTAAAAGGGATGACGGTCTAGGCAAGAAACTGGGGCTTTGCGCATGATAATTTATTTTTGCCATTTTTCACATTGAGTGTGCTTAAACCTTGTCTGCCTTAGGAACAGGTTGTCCAGGAGCCAGGGCAATCCTCACCATTTCCGGCGGGGTCATTTTTTTTTTTTTTTTTCACGCTTTGGGGAGCCTCTAAAAATGGAACACTAGAACAACAAAAAGCTTGGCTGAAAACTTGCACTCAGAAAGGCACATACTTCTCGTAGATCTTTTGCACAGGAACTTCCTTTCCAACCCGTATGGGATCTTCAGAGTAGTGTCGGGCAAACTGGTAACATACACAGGATCACTCTGTATATTTGGCACGGATTACACCATAAAGGGTCTCTGTAAGTTTTGGCAGAGGTTACACACACAGGATCTCTGTAAGTTTGACAGAGGTTACAACACACAGGATCTCTCTGTAAGTTGGGGCTTTAGAGGTTACCCAAATAGGATCTTCTGCGTAAGTTTGGCAAAGGTTACTCACAAACCATCACTTCTGTAAGTTTGGCAAAGGATCCACACAACAGAATATCTCTTTAGCAGGTTTCACTCAGGATATTGTTTTGTAAATTTAATGAGCTATAGCACACGCCAAGATCTCTCTGTAAGTGTGGCACGGGTTCCATAAACAGGGTCTGCGTAAGATTAGCATAAGTTTTACACACAGAATTCTCTGTATATTTGGCAAAGTTACACAAATAGGATTTATCTGTGGGTTTTTGCAAAGCTGAGCTTAGGATCTCGGTAATTTTGGCTAGGTTACACCACACACACACACACACACACACACACACACACACACACACACACACACACACACACACCACGATCTCTCTGTGAGTTTGGGAAAGATTACATGCATAGGGTTTCTCTGTTAAAAGAAATGGACAAAGGGCACACACGTATGATTTCTCTGTAAGTTTGGCAAAGTATATACAAACAGGAATTTCTCTGTAGGCTAGCAAAAGTTACGGGCGCTCAGAAATTCTTTGTGAGTGTGGCAAAGATTACAAGCATGGGATTTCTCGAAAAACATTGTCAAAGAGTAACGACATCGAATTTCTCAGTAAGCTTGACAAAAAGTTACACAAATCGGATTTCTCTGTGTCAGTTTGGCAAAGGTTACAAGTACGAGATTTCTCGAAAACCATGGCAATGAGTGTTCACGCCGAATTCCTCTTTAGCTTGAAAAAAAGTTACACAAATAGGATTTCTCTCTGTAAAGTGTGGCAAAGGTTATACCACATGGAATTTCGCTCTACGTTTTGCAAAGGTTACACACACAGGATTTCTCCTGCAAGTTTGGCAAAGGTTTCACGTATAGGTTTCTCTGCAATGTTTGGCAAAGGTTTCACGTATAGGATTTCTCTGCCAGTTTGGCAAAGGTTTCACGTATAGGATTTCTCTGCAAGTTTGGCAAAGGTTTCACGCGGAGGATTTCTCGCAAAATTTGGCAAAGGTTTCACGCGGAGGATTTCTCGGCAAGTTTGGCAAAGGTTTCACATGTAGGATTTCTCGGCAAGGTTTCACATGTAGGATTTCTCGGCAAGCTTGGCAAAGGTTTCACCCGTAGGATTTCTCTGCAAGTTTGGCAACAGGTTTCACGCAGAGGCTTTCTCTGCAAGGTTGGCCAAGGTTTCACCGCGGAGAGGATTCTCGGACGCAAAGTTTGGCAAGAGGTTTCAGGTATAGGATTTCTCTGCAAGTTTGGCAAAGGTTTCACGTATAGGATTTCTCGCAAGTTTGGCAAAAGTTTTCACGTATATGGATTTCACTGCAAGTTTGGCCAAAGGTTTCACGGCGGAGGATTTCTCTGCAAAGTTTTGGCAAAGGTTTCACGTTATAGATTTCTCTGCAAGTTTGGCAAAAGTTTCACGTATAGGCTTTCTCTGCAAGTCTGGGAACGAGGTTTACAAATGTAGGTTCTCATTTTGTAATTTGGCAATTTTGAAAATATAGGAAATGTGTGTAAGTTTGGCAAAGGTAAAAACAGGATCTGCCCTGCAAGTTAGGTTAACGTTAAACAGTTGGATCTTTTCAAAGTTTTGGGTTTTATAGTACACAATTTGTTAAAAACAAATGGCGAAGTTGACAAATAAATCAAAATCTCACTTTGTTGGTGAAAGTGAATTTCATTCTTGTGCATTCATATCTCTGCATGTCTGTGAGTTTGTTCGTTTGATTTCTTTGTTTTAGCACAGAGAGGCTCTCTAATATGTTTCCCCAGCATTGTAGTCATGGCCACTTTTGCCATTGCGGATGGTTCTTTTCAAAACCACACAACATGTACATAAACACTCATGCACCCCCGCGCGCATTCTCACGCCACACATGCGCATTCACATACACACACACGCACACACACGCAATACACTCATGCACGCGCATTTCTCGCGCACACATGCGCATTCACATACACCCACACGCACACGCACAACCACACGCACGCACGCTCGCACCGCACACACACACACACACACACACACACACACACACATACACACACACGCACACGGGCGCGCGCGCCGCGCGAGGCGGCGCGCGCGCACACACACTTCATACATACACAGAGGGATCATCCCTCACCAAGCTGAAACGCCTGAAATAGTGCCCACACCTCATATCATTACATCAATAAAAACCAGATATTTGCATATTCCAATCACAGGGACCTTCCTCTGAAAGATCACTACGGTCCATAGTTCTCTACATCCACCAAAAAAGAGACAAAAACTGTAGGGTAATTTGGGGAAATGTCCGGTTCAATGAGAGATAGTGAGAGAAGGGTTATAGCTTTCTGATTTGTTTTTTTCCCTACCACAAGTTATCAGACATCTTAGCATCTGTTTTGCTGTTTATAACAACAAGTATTGTATTAAACAGAGACTGAATATTTACTGTTTTTTTTTTAACTGAGTAGATACATGTGTTGACGTTTGGGTGTTAGGCATGGGTCTTAATACTTAACAATCAAATAAACATGATCTGTTTTATATGTGCGTTGCATATACATTAGATGTACGCTATGTTAGACTTAATCCTAAGTGGAAGAGTGCATTGACATAAACTTGCAAATATGTAACCTTCGCAACCGTCATCAAATGATCCGGTGCTTTCAATGGTCGCTGCTGTTGCTACATACGAGTGATGGGAACCGGAATGTGAGCGAGTATGACTCCGCACCAAACTCGCTATTCGTCCTCTCTCTCGTACCACACACACACCAACACCCCACACACACACAACAAACCACCACACACACAACACCGACACAACACCACACCACCACCATACAGCCATACCCACTCCATACCCGCAAAACACTCACATGCCAACAACGCCACTACCCCCTTCCAAGGACACGCCATTTTCACGTACGCCACACACGCGCGGAGCGCGTACACACACACCAACACAGCACACAAGCACACACACACACACTACAAGGAAGTATGAAGCGGTTACGCGGGGGGAACAGGGAAACAAGCTAAAACTTGCTTTTTAGACGCATTATTGTTTCCATTTCTATGCAAATGGGCAGCCTTCGCCACTGACTCGATATACGTCAATGAGTTGCGGAGTGTGTGCTCGCAGCTGTACTTCCTCCCCAGCCTGTTGACGTAATGTACCTCGCATGTCTGTTCCACAAAAGTTAAGACAGACTTAAATCCGCTGGTTTTAGTGAGTGACGGGCGAGAGAGTAGGGAAGACGACCGGACAATGTTGAGAGGAGAGAGAGAAGAGAGAGAGAGAGAGAGAGAGATAGAGGAAGAGGAGAGAGAGAGAGAGTGTATGTGTTTTTGTGGCGCGCGCGCGCGCGTGCGTCGTGCTTGCGTGCGTGCGTGTGTTTTGTGGTGTGTGTTGTGTGTTGTGTGTGTGTGTGTGTGGGTGTGTTGCGCCTCCGACGTGGGGGAAGGGGTGGTAGCCATGAGAACAGTATTCATTCGCTGGAAGGGTTGTTCTGTTGGTGGAAGAGAACGTGTGTTTTTTGCGGTTTTTCCCCGCAATTTGGTTCGTGGAAAACCGCAGCAGACGCCTGAGCGGCCCCCGGTGTCGTCTTGACTAGTAATACCATACTTATTTGTGATAGTCGGTGGGGTTGTCCTTGTTTCGTTTCCGAAGAAAGTGGAAACGAAAGGAAACGGGATCGTAAAATAAATGACTTATTTTTCCGCGCAGTTTTGTTGTGTGTGTGGTTGTGTGTGTGTGGTGCGCGCGCGCGCACACACCACACACACAACACACACACCCAAACGTGTTTGAAACAAAAAAAAAACCCACGACACACACACACACTCACACACACACCACACACCCACACAACACTTCCACCACACACCACACCCGACACACACACCACCACACACACAGCACACGTACTCGCACACCACACACACCACCCACACACAGACACCGTCGCTAATCGAAAATTAAAAGCATCATACTTATAATGGTCCTTAATATGTGTAAAAAAATGGATAATATTTCATAGACCATTTGTTTTTGTTCATCTTTGTTCATTGTTTCCTTGATGACGAGTAAAAAACAGCTTTTCCCCCTATTCCTTTCCTGTTGTTTTGATTTTAGCAAATCTTTTAATTAATGTGATGCCATTGATATATATAACATATCATATCAGTACCACAATGTAAAGCAGCATACTGTTTTAATCGAATAATTCTTTAATACGCTGAACATATCTTGCGCTAAAAGCTGTACACAACTGCGTTGTAACTACATGTTTGGGTTTTCATCACTATTTGGCAAAACATGTATGATTTACGTTCCCGTTATCTGCATTATTGTTAAGCCTATTCCTGCTATTTATTTTGCTTGGCAGCAGTGGCTACTATATTAAGCTCATCACCATCATTCAAATTGCTAGAATGACTGTGGAAATAAAATCTAATATTTGTAATTAACACACTTTTTCTTTCTGTGTCTGGTGCCAGAATGGTGTGTTGTGGGTGTGTGTGGTGTGTGTGTGTGTGTGTGCAGTAATCTTTATCATTGATGTCGGGGGGGAAATGTTGGCCTTTGCCATACCACGATATTCTCATTCGCGGAGAGGACGTGCATACTTGACAGAAAAAAAGCTGTCTAAGACAGCCATTTAGTTTTTGTTCAGTAATCTCGCCATGTTCATCTGTCCTCGTCAAACAACACGACAGACATTTGGGTGCCGTGATCTCCCCCATCTTTCTGTCAGTCCTATCAACAGACAGTAATTTAGTCAGCATGATCTGTGGCATGTCTCTGTCATTCAATCAACAGGACAGGTATTTAAGGTCATCAATGATCCTGTCCAGGTCTATTCGTCCATAGCCACAGGACCAGTATTTAGGTCATCTACAGATCTGTCCATGTCTCTGTCAGTCATATCAACAGGAACCGTGGTATTTAGGGTCTCTACGATCTGTCCATGTCATACTGGTCACGTCTGTCACAGGACATGTATTTTATGTCTCTATGAACTGTCCATGTGTTGTCAGTCATTGTCACAGAACAGAAAGTCGTGGGTCAGTTGATCTCCATTGTCCGGTCGTCGTAGCAACAGCACAATGTTTAAGTTAGGCGTGATCTCTCTTATCTCTGTCAGTTATATTAACAGCACAGCAACTTAGGTCAGCAATGAACTCCCCCCATGCTCGGTCATCATACACAGAAAATGTTTTGGTCCGTAGTGATCGCCCATGTCTATGCCATAATACACAGGATACTATTCGTCATCAAGATCTCCCCATAGTCTCTTGCCAGTAAGTACACAGGCATATAGGTTTCAGTCATCAATGAACTCCCATTTCTCTGTATTAACCATGATCAACAGGACGACGTACGTTTCGTCTCAATGAGCTGCTCCCATGTCTCTGTCGTCTCATACCAAATATAACAGATCATCCTGTCGGTTTTCCCTATTTTATTAGCGGGTCAAGACTTCAGCGTGTGTTCACCAGCAAGGGTGTGTTCAATCCAGTCCTCTTACGTTTGTTCATCGATGCCTAATGCCCATCTGCTCCAGCACTCTACCCTCTACGTCCCGACAGAACGTAGGGTGTCAGAGAGCTGTGACCTCCGGAGACATGTCGGTACCATGATTTGGCAACCGAAAGATCTGCTCTTTAGGCCGGTTTTTCCCTTTACTTGACATCGAGAATGTTTTTACGGCGACTTATTTCTGTTTGATAATCTCAACCGCTAACCATTGATTTAAACTTCTGTTGACATCAATAATGGAGTGTGTGGTCACTTCATTCCTGAGCTAAATCTGCCCACTTTGATGGCCTCATGAAAAAAAAACAAACAAGAGTAACGTATGTCACCTTATTGCAGTGGTTATGTTGGGCCGCTTACTTTGGATTTTTAATTATCTTTGATAGCAAACAACAGTGTGAATGTTACTTCAATTCTTGACCGAGATAATGGCCTGTCGCGTCAACCGTGATTCCTGTGGTCTAGGCCTGTTTAATCGGTCTTCTTCTGAGATTGAGTTCTTCTCTTGCTTGGGGTCTTCTGAAGTGCGTGCGCACGCGTCGCCGCGCCTGCGCTCACGCACACACACCACACACACACACACACCCAAACCCACACACAGACACACACACACCCACACACGGAGCTCAAAAGACTTGTAACACTGAAAACATCCTGACACACAGTAGAATTACTGGACGTGTAAACCCGGAACAACCTTCTGACAATGGGTACAATCGTGAGAACAGGTGATAATACAGTCTGAGGACAGGAAACTACAGTCCTGATGTTAATGTCAATGCTGAAGACGAAATACTTTATGTTTTTATCCATTAATACCATAGGTGAGGATATAAATCCGTTACTATCCTGACCTAAACACAAGTAGTGGTGACAGCAACGATGTAAATCCTGACCTTCCAAACAATGGTATGGACAGGAAACCATTTACAGCACGAACGTAAGTGCCGCAATGCTAAGTAGCAGGAAATGTTTCAACATGCTAACTCACTGGCCAAGGATATGACAAGAATTTTACATTCTGAATATTAATATAATAACAACACGAACAAATACATATCGCTGACAATGAATTAAACAATTTACATTCTAATAGGGATTATTAATACAACCAGAGAAAAATACATATCTGACATGAATTAACCATTTACATTCCGAATATAATATAATAACAACAGAAAAAATACATATCCGCGAATGAACTTTAAACAATTTTACCATTCTTGAAATTATTAAATCACAACAGAAAAAATACACCTGCGACATGAATACTATGGAAAGGACAAGAATTAAATGTACACGCTGACATCAGGCAATGGTGAAGTCAGGAACCGATTCATCTTTGACATAATACTATGATCGGACCGAAATCAATTATATTCCGAAATAAACACCCGATAAGGGAAAAAATTCAATTTACATTCTGACATAATATATGCGGGGGCAGAAAACAATATACATTTTGATATAACGCAATAATTATGACACAGAATAATTTATATTTCTGACATAATACTATGATTAGAACATGAAGACGATTTACCTTCTGACATAATCATCAACAGTCAGATTGGGGACTCAATTACATTCTGAAACAAATACAATGATAAGGAATACATTTTTTTTCATTTACATTTCTGACTTAAATATGATGTGAGGGCAGAAAAACAATATAGCATTACGATATAATCGCAAAAATGAGGACAGGGAATATCTATATTCTGATTGAAGATTTAATCTCGCTGTAATCACTGATCCGCACAGGATTCCTTGACTGAGCTACTGATTGGACATGGATTCTCCACAATAAACGCTGTTGATGTGCAGTTTTCTGTTAACCATCTTCATCCCACACTTTGGTTGTAGGCTGAATCAGTATGCTACGGCTTAACTCTTTCACATTGTGTCGACTGGAAAACCACCATAGTTTTTATTTTGAAAGTATAAAGTTTATGAATGTATGAATACTTCTACCCTGCTCCGCTGACCACTATTCAACAAAGAGTATTTAAAACGCAATATTCTGACGTTCATAATGTGTGTGTGTGTGTGTGTGTGTGTGTTGTGTGTGTGTGTGGTGTGTGTGTGTTGTGTGTGGTGTGTGTGTGTGTTGCGTGCGTGCGTGCGGTGCGTGCTAGTGCGTGCGCGCGTGTGTATGTGCTTGCATGCGTGCGTGCATTGCGTGAATGCGCGCGTGTGTGTGCCCGCTCACGCGCATTTGTCAAATCTGAGAAGAAAAAAATTCCAGTACAGTTTGCCACAAACTTTGCAACGAAGCTTGTGCTTACCAAAAGGTCGGTTTCCTGTTCCCACCGTCAAAATGTACAATTGTTTTCTGTCCTTTATCGTTGTATAGATGTCCAGTGATTTTTTTATCTCCCTGTCCTCACCATTGTTTCATGTCAGAATTGTTTTCCTGTTCCTTACCATTGTATATAAGTCAATGAACATGCTTTCCTGTCCTCACCGTGGTATTCATGCCTGAATGAATTGTTTCTGTCCTTAACCATTTTATATGTCAAATGAACATGCTTTCCGTCCTCAAACTGTGGGTATTCATGTCAGATGGTAAATTTTTTCTGTCCTTACCATTGTATATATTATATCAGGGTAAATTCTTTTCCTGTCCCCCACCATTGTATTTATACCTTCTGCTCTGAAAATAACAGGACAACTGAGGAGACACGGCATATCCAGACCAAAGGCACCCCGCTGGAAGACGTGGCTGTCCATTGGTTTTCATCAAAAGAAATATCATCGAGTCACCAAAATGACATGAAACCTACCTGTGATTGACATTTGACGAGAATTGCTTGGAGTTTTGTCATTGGTGTGTGAGAACTCTACAAGACTGGATGCGGCGAGCAAGCTTCGGCACGAGATTTTGCTACCAGTGCATTTCTCTCTCTCTTGCGTTGAGACTTGTCACGATGGCTCTTGATCATTTTACGCTGAATAATGACCAATTAAAAATCCACCCACGAAATGAAATGCCACATCCCTCCCATCCAATTCAAGTTTCAAACCGCAGTTAGGTCATTCAAATATCGCAGTCTCAGACCGAATTACTTTTCGTCATCCATTGGCTTGCCAGTAAAACATCTGAGCGTTCAGCGGCCAGAAACACCACTTATGGCATGCAAGTTCTAACCGTACAGCCTCTCGTTTTCAAATACACCGTTTACTTTTTTTTCCCTTTCACTTTTTTGGTTTAATCAGGTGGAACATCTCTGGCCCAACGTATTCTTTTTTTTCACGGAAGTGTTTTTACTACAAATGTAACAGTGCTAGTCATCATTAGCCGCATAGAGTGGCCAGACTGTCCTCACTGCCTGACAGCATCTTTACCAGCAGAAGTGAACCCCCACGGTTTCACGGTCTTTTGCTGGAACTTTTTCTCCCTTTAGGAATTTTTTGTTTCTCTGATTCGACAAACGCGCGCGCGAGCGGGGGCTCACACACTCACACACACACATCACACACACAACACACACACACACACACCACACAACCACACACACACACACAACACACCTCAGTGTTAGACCTCAGTGTAATGAGCGAGATTCCTTTCCTCCCACCCACGCACACCACACACAAACACACGCACACCTCATTGGAAGATAGAAATTCCTTACTTCTCCCACCGCTGGGAATGTGAACAGGCCGCAGCTTGCAACCTGAGACCCTCCGCCTTCAGTATCACCCCCCCCCCCCCCCCCCCCCGCCCCTTTCCGTTTCCATGGGTTGCCTGAAAGAGTGTTTTGGTTGAAGATATTTGTCCGTTCAGGCTAGCGCCCCCCCCCTCTTCTTCCCACCCCTCCCCTTGCAATAGGCCTACATTCTTCACGACACCTTGAGATGCCTACCCACCCAGAAGTTGCTGGTTCGAATCCCGTAGCGTCAGGAAAAAAAACAAACAAACAAACTCTCAGTGACAGCCTAGGGCAAGTCAGACCTGTGTTTGCGGCCTGGCCCCGTTAGAGTCGTAAGCACCTGAGGACGAAACACTTACCTTAGTTTTCTTGTTTTCCTTCTCGGACCCTCTGCTTGCTTTTAGCTATTCCTTAGGAGTTTTCTTCTCACAGACTGACTGACTGATCAGCTGACCTCCCGCCGTCTTCTCTCCCATTACTCCAGTCATGACCTCCTTTAGTTTGACAGTTTTTCCTCAGTAAGACATCCTTAGGTTGACAGTTTTTTCCAAACGTTTTAAAGGAATGGATGACATGCGACTGGTCACGGTGTTTTGCATGGTCTGAGTTGTCACTTGCATATATATGTGTCACACACACACACACACACACACACACACCACACTACACGCATGCAAGCACAGCACACACCCACACACACACACCACAGCCCACGCTCGCGCGCGCCCCGCGCGCGCGCGCCGCGCGCGCCGCAGCGCGCGTGTGTGTGTATATATATATATCTCTATAAAACTAGCTTGCTAGTATATCTCTAATTATACTATATATATATATCGATATATAGATATACACAAACACACACATACAAATGTGTATACATTACATCTATATATATATATTATATACTATATAAATATATACCATAATTACATATCTATACAATGGATAAAGGCAAGAAACTTGCGCGCGCGCGTGTGTGTGTGTTGGTGTGGTAAAACAAAACACAAGAACACACTACACACACACACCACACACACCCACCACACACACACGCACACACACACACACACACACACACCATGACTTTTGACCTACTGGAAATGTAATCTTAAATGTTAGCCGAACCGAAGAAAACAAACAAACCAACAAACAAAACCGTGGACAATCACAAAGACAAAACACGACGCATTTCGACCTCTTAGGTCTTTTCTTCAGGCAAGATACAAACAATTACTACAATGAAAATGAACGAGCAATCACTTATCTTCAATCACTTCGCGCAAGATTGGCACTGAAAAACGCATCACACCCATTTTCTTCTCTGTAGGGATTCAAGTCAATGAATGAGTTTTGTAATGTACAGGTTTAAGATTGTGTTGACGTGTTCATTACCTTTCTGAGACTAAAGAAGAATGTGCTGTCTGTACTACCTACCTCATGGTTCCTGATGTTCGAGATGCATTTGTTGTGATAAACCTCGCATACGCCCTTGTGCGGTTTCATGGACGGGATGTCGAGTTCACTTACGTGTTTTGTTCTCTGTCAAATCGTATCAGTTCTTGAACTGAGTATCCTGGGGTCTCGAGAAATCGGTTTTTGGCAACTCAAACACGTTACAGAGAAGAAATGGGTGTTGATGCGTTTTCAACAGAATAGGCTTTCGATCACAGCTGATTTTGGTGAAGTCGTTGATTAGCCGTGAACAAACCAGTTATAGTTTGCTAAACCGGTTTGGGGTTTGGTCTGAATACTCACCATAATTTTAACTTTTTTCGCTTATAAGTTTGTCTCGTATTTCTAATTATCAAATTTTTTGGTCTTTTCTTCGTCACTGCCACCTAACGCCATCCCAGCCGGGAGTCACTGTAACGACCACCTCTAATTTTGTTCAAGTGACAAGATGGAAAGATGGCCTGAACTACGTTGCCTGTCTGCGTGATTGTTTCCCTTATATGGACGGTGGCGCTTAATCCTGTTTACAACATGGATCCGGAAACGAGCTACGGAACTTCCATGGTCCATGAGTCGACGTAATTGCACTGATTTGCGGATGCATATTCAGAAACGTATTTTCTATTGCAATGTGATCAAAGTAAACAGGTAATATTCTGTTTTTTTCTGCAACATTAATCAAACAATGAATAAGAAGAAGCCAAAGCTTTTTTTGTTTTAGATTATTTTTTTTTTTGCCTGCCGCACACGCTGCCCTGGAGTTGAATGAACTCTGGGGTATTCGGTTGGAGTGCTGAGGCTATTTGATTTTTGAGGTCCTCTGCTATTCTTTTTGTGTGCCCCTAATAAGACCAGTTTTTTCCTTTTCATCTTACGCCTATGCGCACACAGGTCATAATAGTCAAAAATGACGGCTGACCTTCCAGATTTGAAGAGTGTGAAGCCAGAGATGCCTGTTGAAACTTGTCAACGATCGACTGAAGTGCTCAGCGAATTATTCACATCATAAATCGTCAGATTCATCGTTCAATCAGAATCACTTAGGCCGAGAAATCGAGAAACGTGTAGAATATAATACAGAGGAGATGGTGAGTTCACTTTGAAAAAAAAATTCTAAAAGTGAAAGAATACAGACTTTTCCCACTACTCTTCAAATCGGGGCATTAAAGGAGTGGTCATTGTTTTTTTTTTTTTTGTCGGGGAAAATAGGGCTCGCAAGACTAAAGAAACCCCTAACTATGAATGGTAAAGGGTACTATCTGACAGGGCTCAAAATCCAATATTCGTCAGATTGTCTATGACAGTTGAATCATAGTACACATTGGAAACAAAGTCTCTACCTCTCTCTCGCTCTCGCTATAACAATGTCTTTCAGCGTCTCTCTCCTTTTCTCTTGTTTGTGTGTGGTGTTGTGTGTGAGAGAGAGAGAGAGAGAGAGAGAGAGAGAGACGGGACAAGCTGAGAATGAGTTTCGTGCAGACCAATCGCGTTCCTACCATTCACTTTTCATAAGTAATATGAAGTGGATTTTATTTCAGAATATTGTGTGTGGAAAAGGGAGGGAGAAAAGAGACAGAAGCAGGGGGACATATTTTTTTTCCCATTTTAATTCAGTCCAGGAATATGTTATTGATTGAAACATGACAGTTTTTTTTTGTTTTTTTTTTTTTTACTCATTTTTATACACTCTGGAACACAGTAGAAAAATGCGTTAGCTAGAACACAGAAGGAAACTTTTCTGTTTTTAACCCTAGTAAAACAAGTAATTCTATTATATCATTTTTTTTTCTCTGTTAGGCCTCAGTTACACCTGTGCGAAACATTCAGTTATTGAACGTTTGATTTATCATTTCACCACAGATAGTTACCTTAGTTTTATCAACCATGTTTTTTCTTTGAGAGGGGGCTGGGGGTAAGAGGGTGGAGGGATGTGGGGAACGGGAGGGGAAACAAGTACAAATTGAGGGATCAAGTAGATTTTCTCATCTGTCCTGCATGACCCATGTCACTTGAAACTAAAATATTCTGTGGGTCTGTTTTGAGTAACCATACTGACCTTGGGAAGATTTCTTTTTGTAAGCCCCTAACCTTTTTTCCTTGAAACTAGTGCTTTTTCTGTGAGAAAACAGATCAGTCAGGTTGTAGAAAGTATTGAGAACTCTCACAGAATTGCCCACATGTTTGGAATAATGATGTGTATGCCATTATATTTAGATAATCAGCTTCAGTCTTCTGATGGGAAGCAGTGCGTTTTACAAAATGGGTAGGAAAGGAAAACAGTGACTGAGTGAGTGTACACACACATACGTGTATTAAGTTTTGATTCACATTTTGGGTCTTAAGAAAACGACAGGACAGGTATGTGTAGTTGCTCCTCTTATTAAATTGTGCATAGGCCAGTGCAAAGATATGAATTCCTAGCTATTGTTTGCCCATTCATTTCATTTTTCAGTTATTGTTGTTTATTGAAAAAATGAAATGTTTTGAAATGTGACTAGAAACCATATATTGTCTGTACATTTTAAAAATCTGAATAGAGAACACACATTAGCAGCAACTCACCCATGTAAATAATTATGTAAGAGCACACACATTCCAGCCTATATTTATTTCATTAAGGATGAGAACACCCAGTTGTGGCTTATATGTTTACACAAGACACATCAAGGCTGTAAAATTCCACAGTTCAGTGGTTTTGAAAAAATATTCCTCCGAAAATGTACTGGGGATAAAAAAAGAAATAAGCTTAGTGTCTTTCTTTACAGTGGTGCATTTCTATTAGTTGTTGAAATCATGATAAGGAATGCCACTTGAGCTAATAAATTACAAGTTGACAGCTTCTGGGGAACTGTGCCCCTTGATGTCCACAGGGGTGCTGCCCAGTGATCCCATCAAGGAAGAATGTACAACCCCCCCCCCCCCCCCCCCCCCATGGCCTCCAGTGCGACAACTTTTCTTTTTTCTTTTTTTTTTTTTTTTTTTAGTCTTTTTAGTTACTACCTGCTGTCAGGGATCATACAGTCCTGGAAAGATCTGTGGTTCCTGCTGTCTTCTTCAGCATCATGTTCACCTGATAAAGAAAAGAAGAGCATGGCCAGTGCTCACAACTATACAGACTGTGCCATTATATAAAACATGTACATGTATGTATTGTTGAAAGGATGGATGTACATTGGTATTTTGCCAAATTTGCTACTATAGTATTGTAGATCTGGTATAGGTGGAAGTGTTGAGCCCCAACACAACCTATGGATTCTTTTGCGCTTTGTCAGTATTCATGAAGTTAGCCCAATAGCTGTCTTTGGCAAAGAATGAAAATCTTATAAATTTGATGACCATCCTCTATTTGTGTATCATGACTTGACAATGAGTGACTGAAGATGATATGAAAGGATATTTTTTTTTTGCCACATGTGTATCACATACATCATGCAAATTGGACAGCACAGTTGATTATTTATTTTTTTTTTTTTGGACTGTCTGATAAAGCTTGATGTCTTTGTCAGTATAAAACTGAAGTGGAAGTGATCAAGCTATGCCATCTGTTGCTTTAGCTACGCACGCAGTCACTGCATGAGAAGATGGAGAAGTCTTGCATGGAGATTCCCGTGAGCATGGTGCTTTTGTGGTTCTCCTACTCTCCTCTGCTCTGCCAAGGAGACCAAAAGTGAGTAGTTTTTGGACAAGCTGATGACTGACACTGATAGCAAATACTTGAGAACAAAAATGAAACATTGATTTATAATACAGTTCTAGTAAACTGTTAGTGCAAGTGCCACTGTATTTTAGAATCTCCCGTTTCATATAAGTTGCAGCTTCATTTTTTTGTTTCTTTGAATTACACACCATGATGAATGATAATGTGTGTGTGTGTGTGCGTGTGTGTGTGTGCATGTGCGTGTGTGTGTGTGTGTGTGTTGTGTGTGTGTGTGTGTGTGTGTGTGTGAAGTCAAAATTATCTTTATTGAGGGTTGAAGAATTTAAGCTTTTCAGCTTTTTTACATCCCGACCTCATAAAATTATAGAAAGAAAGGAATATAGCATACAATCACAATCACAAGTAACATTTTCAAAAAACAACCAATTTCTATGGTACATTTTAACTCTTATATCACATACGAAACAAAATAAAACTATTGTTTGGGATCATTTCAAATGGTTTCAAATGAGAGAGAGAGAGAGAGAGAGAGAGAAGAAGAGGATTATTTTGATGTGGCGAAATGACCTTGATTGCTTTGTAGAGTTCCCATCAGATGCTCTTTTAATGCTTTTTTTTTAATGTCTGTTTTGAGGACATCATCTGAAGGAAGTTCTAAGGCAAATTATTCTATGTAGTCCTTTTAGAGTATACAAAACTTATATATATATGTATATATACATGTTAAGTTTACTCTGGGGTCTGTGAAAAGACAGTTTATGCGTATGTTTTATTTCTGTTCAAGACAAAGCTTTCAATGATTTTCTGCAGAGCTGATCCATTTTATTACATGCACACGAAAAGCATTTTGTTGAAGTAGAGGCTGTCTTTAAATGGAGGAGTATTTAAACTTTTGTAATCATCTTTGTCAAGGTATTTGATGTTAACTGAATTGATTTAATGGCTCTTTTATGTAGATGATTTACTTTTTGTTTCAGATTAGTTTCACTGGCATTATAATTGATAGGAGACAGGAATGCTCATGAAAGAATATCTTTCTGGAATGAAGACTTAGAAAGTGTGTGTGTGTGTGTGTGTGTGTGTGTGTGTGTGTGTGTGTGTGTGTGTGTGTGTGTGTGCTTTTAGCATTAAAAGCTATCAAGTAAATGAAAAAGGATCATTATTTTAATCTGATGCCTTGAAATTGTTTTTTTTTTTTTTTTTCGAATGAATTCCCCACACTAAAAGTAAAACTATTTTTATGGCATAACTGACAATGGGCTGTGACAGACGTTTGTAATGTAAGCATGAATTGCTTTACATATATTTTGTTATGGAAATCTATAATGAACCCTCTCAGACTTCCCAGTTTTACAGCCTGGAAACCTGTCTGCCAGGCCTGTTGGGGCTAAACTGCCTTAAATTTAAAGGAAGACAGACAACTTAAACTCTATCATCTCAGAAATCATCTCGCCAAAAAGAAAAAAGAAAAAGAACAGAAAAATCACATGGTTACTCCAGGTGATTGTATCACATGATTATGTAGCAAGACATTGCAGTTCCATGGAATATGATATGAATTCCAATTTTAAATGCTTTGATAGACAGAAACATTGTTTTATTACATTCTTACTGGATACTCCTTTGCCTTAGTTTAATACATGAACAGCCTGGATACTTTATTTCAGCTGCAGATATAAAACTTTTGTACCAATAAGTGAAAAACGCCTCAGTAATAATAAGGAAAGTGTTTTAGCAACATACTAGAATACTCATAATAGGGCTTATTATCTATCTTTTGACTTGATACTTCGACAAATTAAAACATTTTATATGTTACAGAACTACATATTTGAATGTAAACAGTAGACTCAACTTTGGGTCTGAAGGCTTCAAAACTTGAACATGTTGTAAACAAAGTTTTTTGTTTGTAGCCGTGTCAGATTTTTAAATTGTAACTTTTATACTTTTGGGAATAATTAATGATACCAGGTTAAATTCAACTGTCTGTCTCCCGAGCATTGTTCATGTGCAGGTTTATGGCACTGGTGACAGTTGCCCGAGCACTGCTTGAGTGCAGAGATGATTAAGAATAACTATAATGTAAAATTACAACCCCACATTTAATTCACATATGATGTAATACGTCAGAGACGAGATCAGTTTTTGATGTCATATGCGGCACTATGTCAAGTACAAGAGCATGTGGAAAGGACCGTGGCCGTGGAGGACTTGAGAAATCTTGCCTTCGCTGGGAATTTACTCTCTCCAGATAGAAAGCTGTCCCCGAACACTGCTTTTATAAGAAACCCCAGTTGAAAAGCACAAAGAGCAGGAGATACATGTTTGATCCATGTTTTGAGCGGTATCACACTCTGAAGAACTGTTGACACCATGTGTGCAGTTACAGATATATGCACATGACACATTTCTCTTTATCATTTGTGAAAGTTTGTGTATATGTTTAACCAGTTCAGTTTTCGTTTACAGACACAAACTGACAGCAGACATTACTTTTTTACAACAGTTCATTGTTTGTAATTGGTTTGATGTTGATCTATAGAGGTGGAAATAGATTTTTTGTGTAGGTAAAAAACAAAATTCTGCTTTGAACTATTTCAATAGTTTTCTGATACAAAAAAACACACAAAAAAAACAACGTAAAAAACAAATTTCTACTTTGAACGATTTCAGTAGTTTTCTGCTACCAAAGTAACTCAGAAAAAAAAAAAAAAAAAAAAAAAAAATAAACAAGCCCAAATTCAAAATCTTCATTCGGGTTTCTATGCAAAAACAAGTGGAGAGTGCCAGGTTGTTTCTTTTCAACTTCACATACACAGGGTCTATTTGCAGTAAGTCAGGATCTTTCTGTGAAAAATTGACCCCTGAACTGCTGTGGTGTCAGCAGCCTTCATTGGATGAGGTCAGAGGGCAGTTTTCAACAGCAAGTCATGGCTGTATCATGCCAAGAACACTCATGGTCGCAGCACAGGTTCTGTGGTGCTGTACGATTCAGCAAATTTGGAATATAGCCAACACTGAAGTCATCAGTCAGGCTGTGGCAGAAAAGCTGTGATAATGTAAGTTGTTTGATTAAAGTGTGAAGGGCGTGTATGTAAGTAGTAAGTGTTGTGAATAGACGTTGAAAGCAGTCAGGAGATCAGCTGTGCGCTGTGCTTGTTACTGTCTTATCAGTGCTGAAGATGGACAGCAGAGCCCTGTGTGCCCGGCAGCAATCCTTCCACTGTCCACTGGGCTTCCAAGGACAAGACCATCCTGGTCATTGGCCGAGGGGCCAGCGATCGCATGCTTACCGGGACTGCAGTGTGGTCATTGGGGCTGCCACCGCCCAGTCCAGCGTCCTGCAGCTCAAATTTGAGGCCTTCCACATACAGGACTGTGGAGTGACCCTGGTGGTGAACCAGTCACAGCACAGCGACTTCTCTACTGACAGCACCACCATGGTGAACAGGGACTTGAGCAAGTTGGGACATGAACTAGACTGAGTCAGATTACCATCCGGACGAAGACGGGACCAGAACTAGACTGAGTCAGATTACCAACTGGACTAAAACAGGATGTGAACTGGACTGAATCAGATTGCTAACTGGACGAAGACAAGATATGAACTGGACTGAATCAGATGCCAACTAGACTAAGTCAGGACACAAACTAGACCGAGTCAGAGTACCGTCTGGACTAAGACAGGATGTGAACTGGACCGAGTCAGAACATGAATTGGATTAAAGTCAGGACATGAAGTGGACTGAGTCAGGACACAACTGGACTTAGTCAGGATATGTACTGAACTAAGTTACAACATGAACTGGACTGAAGGACACAACTGACTTAATCAGGATATGAACTGAACTAAGTTACAGTGACTGGACTGAGTCAGGACAACACTGGACTTAGTGAGGATATGAACTGAACTAAGTTACACATGAACTGGACTAGTCAGGACATGATTTGGACATCCAGACTAAATCAGGACATGAACTGGACCAAGTCAGGAAGTGACTAGGACGAAGTAGGACACATAACTGGACACAGTCAGGACACGAAACTGGACACAGTCAGGACACAAACTGGACACAGTCAGAACCACCGACCTGGACACAGTCAGGAACAAACTGGACACAGTCAGGACACGACCAGAAGGACACAAACTGGACACAGTCAGGACACAGTCAGGACACGGTCAGGACACAAACTGGACACAGTCAGGACACAACTGGACACAGTCAGGACACAAACTGGACACAGTCTGGACACAGACCAGAACACAAAACTGGACACAGTCAGGACACAAACTGGACACAGTCTGGACACAGAACACAAACTGGACACATCAGGACACAAACTGGACACAGTCTGGACAGTCAGAACACAAACTGGACACAGTCAGGACACAAACTGGACACAGTCAGGACACAAACTGGACACAGTCAGAACACAACAGTCAGGACATAAACTGGACACAGTCAGAACACACAAACTGGACACAGTCTGGACACATTCTGAACAGCCCGGACACAGAAACCACAAACTGGATAGTACAAGTCTGGACACAGTCAGAACACAAAACTGGACACAGTCTGGACCATAAACTGGACACAGCCTGGACCTACAGAACACAAACGGACACAGTAGGACACAGTCAGAACACAAAAACTGGACCAGTCTGGACATAAACTGACACAGCCCGGACACAGAACACAAACTGGACAGTCGTCAGAACACCAACTGGACCAGTGGCGCGGACATAACTGGACACAGAACACAAACTGGACACAGTCTGGACACAGTCAGGAACACAAACTGGACACCGTCTTGCCATACACTAACTGGACACAGCCTGGACACAGAACACCAAACTGGACACAGTCTGGACACAGTCAGAACACAAACTGCACCCACAGTCCTGGACATAAACTGGACACAGCCTGGGACACAGAACACAAACTGGACCAGTCTGGACACAGTCAGAAACACAAAACTGACACAGTCTGGACACAGTCGGACCAGTCAGGACACAGACTGTGACACAACCTGGACACAGTCAGAACACAAACTGGACACAGTCTGGAAACAGTCAGGCCACAAAACTGGAGACAGTCTGACGACACAAACTGGACACAGTCAGGACACAAACTGGACACAGTCAGAACACAACTTGACACAGTTCTGGAAAACAGTCAGGACACAAACTGGACACGGTCAGGACACAAACTCGACACATGTCAGACCAAGTGGACACGTGACACAAACTGGACACAGTCAGGACACAAACTGGACACCAGTCAGGACACAAACTGGAAACATTCAGGACACAGACTGGACACAGTCCAGGACATAAAACTGGACACAGTCAGGACACAACCTGGCGACAGTCAGTACAGGAACAGTCAGGACACAACCTGGAGACAGTCCAGGACACAGTGTAAACACAACCTGGACACAGTCAGGACACAACCTGGATACATTCAGGACACAGTGTGGACTCAACCTGGACACAGTCAAGACACATACCTGGAGACAGTCAGGATACAGTGTGGACACAACGCTGGACACAGTCAGGACACAAACCTGGAGACAGTCAGGACACAACTGGACACAACCTGGACACAGTCAGACACAGACTGGACACAGTCCGGACACAACCTGGACACAGTCAGGACACAACCTGGAGACAGTCAGGACAACAAACTGGACACTAGTCAGGACACAGACTGGACACAGTCGGGACACAGTCATGACACAGACTGACACAGTCAGGACACAAACTGGACACGGTCAGGACACAACTGACACAGTCAGGACACAGACCTGGACACAGTCAGGACACAAACTGGACACAGTCAGGACACAAACTGGATACAGTCTTGACACAGTCGGGACACAAAAGTGGACACAGTCAGGACACACAAACTGGACACAGTCAGTGACACAGACTGGACACAGCAGTCAACCAGGATTGCAACTCTAGAAGACAGACCCTGAGACACCGTCAGGACACAACCTGCAGACACAGGACACTGGACACAGTCAGGACACAACCTGGACACGTCAGGACACAAACTGGACACAGTCAGGACACAGTACTGGACACGTCAGGACACAACTGGACACAGTCAGGGACACAACTGGAACACAGTCCGACACAAACTGGACACAGTCAGGACACACCTGGACACAGTCCGGACACAAAACTGACACAGTCAGGACCCAAACTGGAAACAGCAGTCATGGACACAACCTGGAGCCATGGTCAGGACAAAACTGGACCACTGCAGTCAGGACACCAACCTGGACATGGTCAGTACACAGACTGGAGACAGTCATGGCACAACCTGGACACAGTCTACAACAAACTGGACACAGTCAGGACACAGACCTGGACACAGTCGGGACCCAGTCATGACACAGACTGGACACAGTCAGGACACAAACTGGACACGGTCAGGACACAAACTGTACACACAGTCAGGACAACAGACTGGACACAGTCAGGACCACAGTCAGGACACAACTGGAATACTTTTTAGACACAGTCGGGACACAAACTGGATCACAGTCAGGACCAACAAACTGTAACACGTCAGGACACAGGACTGTACCACAGCAGTCAGGATGCAACCTGGAGACATGGGACACAGTCAGGACACAACCAGGACACAGACTGACACTATCAGGACACAGACTGGCCACAGTCAGGACCACAACCTGGACACGGTCAGGACACAGTCATGATAACAGACTGGACACAGTCAGGACACAACCTGGACACAGTCAGGACACCAGACTGGACACAACCTGGACACAGTCGGACACAGTCGTAGACACAAACTGGCACACAGCATCAGGACACAGGGACACAGTCCAGGACACAGACTGGAACACAGCAGTCAGGACACAACCTGGACACAGTCAGGACACAAACTGGACACAGCAGAGTCAGGACACAACCTGGACACCAGTCAGGACAAAACTGGACAACAGTCAGGACTACAAACTGACACAGCAGTCAGGACACAACCGTGTCCATGGTCAGGACACAAACTGACACTGCAGCCAGACACAACCTGGACATGGTCAGGACACAGACTGGAGACAGTCCATGGCACAACCTGGACACAGGTCATGACACAAATGGACACAGTCAGGACACAGGACTGTACACAGTCCCGGGAACACTAGTCATGACACCAGACTGGACACAGTCGGACACAAACTGGACACACGGTCAGGACACAAACTGACACAGTCAGGACACAGACTAGACACAGTCAGGACACAACCTGTGACACAGTCAGGACACCAACTTGATACAGTCGGACACACCGTCGGTAACACAAACGGACACAGTCAGGACACAAACTGGACACAGTCAGGCACAGACTGGACACGGTCAGGACACAAACTGGACACAGTCTGACACAAAACTGGACACAGTCAGGACACAAACTGGACACAGTCAGGACACAAACTGGACTTTGTTTGGGGCACGAAATGGACGAAGTCAGGACAATGAACTAATTGTGAGGATGTGTTGGTGTGTATGAGTAATGGACTGATGTGTGTGTGTGTGTGTGTGTGGTGTGTGTGTGTGTGTGTGTGGTGTGTGTGTGTGTGTTGGAGTAATGTATTGGTTTAGCGATACAAGTGTTGGCTTGGCGAGGTTTGAGTAATGTGTTGGTGTGGGTGAGTAATGTGTTGATGTGTGTAAGTACAGATCAGTGATGCCTGGTGTATTATGGCGCGCAGAGTATTTGTGTTGGTGGTGTTAATAAGACAGTATTGGTGCTGTGTGTGAACAACTTGTTTTTTGATGTTATGTGTTAGCGATATGATAGTGGTTGGTGCATGTGTTAATTGATCAGTGAGTGTTGGGTTGCGTGTGTGTGCACTACGTTTTGATGGTGTGTTAGTAGAGTGTTTGGGTTATGTGAGCAAATGCATTGAGTAGTGTATGACTATGATCCGTGTGCTGGTGTCTGTGAGTAACGGTGTTGAATGTACGTGATGCTGTTTTATCAGTAAATGTGAGTATGTGTTTATGATGATTTTGTTGTGTTCATGTGTGTGAAAATTGCGTTATTGCCCAAAGGGTGTTCGTATGTGTGAACAGTACAGAACATGTTATGTTTTAAACATGTGAACATTTTTTCAAATCAATGTCTTTGATGTGTGACCGGTGTGTTGCAGTGTATGGTGTAATGTGTTGTGGTCTTTTATAGATTAGTGTTTTGATGTTACAGTACAAGTCAGTGTGATTAAGTGGTGTGGTGGCAGTTCAGTCTGATTATGTTGTGTTATGGTGTGTGTTGAAATGTGAACAGATTAGTGGTGGGTGTGTGTTTACAGTACAGATCAGTGTTAGATAGTGTGAACAATACAGATCATGTGTAGTTGTGTGTGTGAACAGTACAGATCAGTGGTTTGGTGTGTGTGAACAGTACAGATCAATGTGTTAGCTGGTGTGTGACAGTACCGGTCAGTGCATTTGGTGTGTGTGCTGAACAGTACAGATCAGTGGGTGTTGTGTGTGTGTGAAACAGCACAGATCAGAGTGTGTTTGTGTGTGTGAACAGCACAGATCAGTGTGTTGGTGTGTGTGAACAGTACAGATCAAGTGTTGTTTTGTTGAACACTACAGATCAGTGGTTGGTGATGTGTGTGAACAGTAACAGATCACCTCGTGTTGGTGTGTGTGAACAGCACAGATCAGTGTTGTTGTGTGTGAACAGCAAAGATCAGTGTGTTGGTGTGTAAACAGTACAGATGTGTGTTGTTGGTGTGTGTGAACAGTACAATCAGTGTGTTAGTATGTGGTGAACAGTACAGATCATTGTGTTAGTATGTGTGAACAGTACAGATCATGTGTTTGTGTGAACAGTGATCATAGTTAACAGTACAGTATCAGTGAGTGTGTAGTATGTGGAACAGTACCAAGATCAGTGGTCATGTGTTTAACAGATCAGGTATGTGTGTTGTTAGTACAGATTAGTGTGTTTAGGTACATGTGAACAGTACAGATCAGTGGGTGTGTTGGTATGTGTGAACATTACAGATCAGTGAGTTGGTGTGTGTGAACAGGTACCAGATCATGTGTTTGATGTGTGGGTGAACAGTAACGATTAGTGAGTTGGTGTTGTGTGAACAGTACAGATCTGTGTTTGATGTGTGTGAAACAGTACAGAATCAGGTGTGTTTGATGTGTTTGCACAGCACAGATCAGTGTGTTGATGCTGTGATATGAACAGTACCCGATCTAGTGGTGTTTTTATTGGTGTGTGACAGTTACAGATCGTTGTTGTTGATGTGTGTGAACATACACGATCAGTGTGTTTGATGTGGTGAACAGTAAAGACATGGTGTGATGTGTTTGAACAGTACAAGACATTGATGTTTGATGTTTTGTGAAAACAGCACACGGTGTGTTTGAATGTTGTGAACAGTACGATCAGTGCAGTTTTTGAGATGCATGTGAACAGTACAGACCAGTGAGTTGGTGTGTAACGTCACTGCTCATGTGTTTTGATCGTGTGCAACAGTACAGATCAGTGTGTTCCGCGATGTGTGGCACAGTACAGATTAGTGTTGTTGGTGTGGTGTGAACAGTAACAGATCAGTTGGTGTATTGCATTGTGTGTGACAGTACAGATTAGTGTGTTTTGTTGAATGTGTGTGAAACAGTACAGATCCCAGTTTGGTGTGTTGGCATGTGTGTGAACAGTACAGATCAGTGTGTTTGATGTGTGTGAACAGTACAGATTACCCGGAGTTGGTGTGTGTGAACATACAGATCAGTTGTGTTTGATGTGTGTGAACAGTAAGATTATTGAGTTTGTGTGTGTGAGACAGTACAGATCAGTGTGTTTGATGTGTGTGACACAGTACAGATCATTGAGGGGGTGTGTGTGAAACAGCACAGATCAGTGTTTGATGTGTGTGAACAGTAACAGATTAGTGAGTTTGAAGGTGTGGAAAGTCACAGATCAGTAGTGAGTTGGTTGTGCTGAACAGTAAGATCATTGTGTTGGAAAATGTGTGTGAACAGCACCGATCAGGTGTGTTTTGATGTTGTGGAACAGTTCAGATCAGTGGTGTGATGTGTGGGTGAACAGCACAGATCAGTTGGTTTGATGTGTGTGAACAGTACAGTCAGTTGTGTTGATGTGTTGGAAACCGTACAGATCAGTGTGGTTGATGTGTGGAACAATACCAGTCAGCGGGTTGATGTGTGTGAACAGACCCCCCCCTGTAAGTCAGTGTGATTTGATGTGTGTTGAACAGAAAAGACATGTGTGTTGATGTGTGATGGCACAGTACAGATGTGGTGTGTGGTGTGACCTGTGTTGTGGTGTCAGGCCACGTTAGAGTGTGTGAATGGCAAGGTGAGCATGCTTGCATCTTCCATGGAGAAGCACGGATGTGAAGATCACTGTGAACAAGGACAACACGCCCACCTCAAGACGTACAACTTCAGAATCAACATCACTGTCATTGTAAGCCATTGGTAAACCAGATTTCACTTCAAACTAGTTTAAGAACAGTTTTCTGTGACTGAAAATTCGGTGGCAACCTTCCTATGAACCAATACGAATTTGGTATCCAGACAGTGTTTTCTTCCTTTCTCTCTCTCCTTTTCCTTTGTCTCCCCCCCAGAAAGAGACTAATAATCAGGACTGTTCTTGTCTTCTTCTTGGTTTGCTAATCACTTCCTCGGTGTGAATTCAAACCTCACTAAACTACCACGTGACATTGGCTACATTTACTTAAAACTCAATCCTTTGACCTTTTTTCAAACCACCTGATTCCACACCCACCCATACTACCCAGACTCTTGTTTTGGTTTGCTCCTACCACAACTGAAACGAGAGCTGTCCCTTTCGCATGTGGAAGTATGGAACAGACAAACATATCTTCAGCTAAAACTACTTGACCAACAGGTATGACCTAACAGATATGGTTCTCAATCATCTATCAAAGTAAACATACACTTGTTTACCCCCATACCATCAGCCATTTTTCTGCACATGTTTTGGCGAAAATATGAGGAGTGCATATGAACTCATGAAAAATGATTTAAGATAAAAAGGTCTCTTTTGGAGACTAAGAAGTTCTCTTGAGTGGCAGTGTACTGTGAGAAATCATAGTGGATGTCTTGATGGTCTTTGGACCAAAGCAGTGATGTTCTCTCA
>JADBJO010023334.1:0-10000 GCA_016801955.1 Conus betulinus
AGGTGACAAGTGGGAAGAAGAGTGTAGTAGGAGACAGATGGAACAATAAAGGTAATAGTTTGTTGGGTGGCTTGATAGGGATTGGCCCATATAAAATCTTTATAATATAATTCCGTCTGTTCTCTTCGTTTTGGTAGGGTGGGCCGTAGAAAATACCACGTCTCCCTCTCCTCCGTCCTGATTTGTTATTCATGGGAGCGAACAGGTGTGTGTCTGCGGCGGTGTGTCTGAAAGATTAGCGTAGTCCCCGGTCGAAGACGATGGAAACTGCTTGATGAATAGTGGCGCGTTTCGCCTCACGTAGCGTTTTCGCGAAACGATCCAGTCGCCCCACAGTAGCAGGGTTAAAGGCCAACAGATAGGAACTACAAAGCACAACTATGTACGACCTGAAGAGAATTCTCTTAGCCATGATCGCCCTGGAACCACAACAGTGCAACTGGTGTGGTGAGGTGTGGTGTGTGTGTGTGGTGTGTGTGTGTGTGGTGGGTGTGTAGTGTGTGTCGCGCGTGGTGTGCAAGTGTATCAGGTGTAAATCATGTGTGCACTTTGGAGTACAGGTTCAAGTCCCACCCCCTAACGTCCTCCATCACCACGTATATTCCTTCCTACTATCCGCTTCGACTAATTCTCTCTCCCTCACGTGCCAACCCGTGCCAAAAGATGGAATTCGGACTGTATAATAAAACATTCCGGTTGATTTTGTCTGGGGTTTCTCCCCTCTATTTTTTGTTGTTTGTTTTTTCTTTTTTCTTTTTTTTTCACATTTTATCTGCCTAAGTCGGAATCGCTATTTTTAACTATACTTACCGTCAGATGAACGAACAGAGTAAACGATCAAGCAAAAACAAAAGGACGTAATAACTGCTTGTCCCCCCCCCCCCTTCCGTCACCCTCCCCCCCCCCCCCCCACCTCCCCCCCTCACCCCCCCCCCCACCCCCCTACCCCACACTCCTCCTCCATCCCCCCTCCCCCCCCCCACCCCCCCCCCCCACCCCCCCCCCCCCCCCTCCCCCGCCTCCCCCCACCCCCCCCCCCTCCCCCCACCCCCCCCCCCCCCCCCCCCCCCACACCCCCGCCCCCCCCCCCCCCCCCCCCCCCCCCCCCCCCACCCCCCCCCCCCATCCCCCCCCCCACCCCCCCTCCCCCCCGCCCCCCCCCCCCCCCCCCCTCGCCCCCCCCCCCCACCCGCCCCCCCCCCCTCCCTGCCCCCCCCCCCCCCCCCCCCTCCCACCTCCACCCCCCTTCCCCACCCCCCCCCCACCCCTCCCCCCCCCCCCTCCCCCCCCCCCCCCTCCCTCCTCCCCCCCCCCCCCACCCCCCCTCCCCCCCCCCCCCCCCCAACCCCCCCCCCCCCCCCCCCCCCCCCCCCCCCCACACCCCCCCCCCCCCCCCCCCACCCCCCCCCCCCCCCAACAACACGACACACACACACAACACAGGACACCCATCCAAGACTGTTTGAAAGTTCTCATGATATTGCGGGGCCCGGTCATTTGAATGCTGGTCAATTACCAAAACAAATGAGCTGAACTAACTTGAGATCGATTAGCCACTCCACCCACACAGGTGGCCGCCACCTCAACCCCTTCCCCCTCCCTCCCCCTCCCTCCTTTTTTCACACGCACACACCACGCACGTAGCACTCGCGCACGCACGCACCACGCCGCGCGCGCGCGCCCACACACACAACGCACCACACACGCACTCCAAACTACACCACACCACATAACCACAACACCCCAACTCCCATCCGCCCCTCCTCCAGTCCCTGCTTTTTCCAAATGCCACACACCACACACCACACACTTGACAGCCTCCAGCTCGCTCGCCGCTCAGCCTCTATTTCCTTCATCCCAAGATTGTTGACGGCTTCTGGAAACTCTTTGCCCAGTCATGGGCAACTTCCCCACCGCTGTTGAATAACACGACCCCCCGGTGTCAGAGCGTTATGAGCACATCAAACCTGAACCACATTTCAGTCAATGCGACTTTTCCTATCTGTTCACACACAAGATTCGTGTTCAGGTCAGGTGGACTTTATCCGACATGTTACTACCTGGTCCGTTTTCAACATATTTTGTACTTTTCCTTTCCCTACATTTTCCTAACTGTGTCGTTCAACATTGTACTTTTCCCTACTTTCCCCCCAGGTGTCGTTCCACAGCGTTTCTTTCTTTGTCCTTCTTTTCCCCTAAGACATTTCCTATCTGTTTCGTTGTCCGTCCAGCGATTCTTTTCCTAAGTTTGTTACTATCTGTGTCGTTTATTGAAGTTGTAGGCTTTTAACTAACCCGGCTCTAATTTTTTCACCACCGTCCACATCCAAGTCAGCAGTGGTGTAAACGCCAATTCTTTGTGGTTTTTTCAGTGACCACAGTTAATCTATCACACTAGCTGCTCTGCAAGTGTCAAAAAAATGCCAATGTGGTTTTTTCAGTGACACAGTTATATCCTGCACTATCTGCATGTGTTGTAAGAACGCCAATGTGGTTTTCAGTGACACAGTTTTTATATCTGTCACTATCTGCAGCAAAATGCCATTTGGTGTAAAAACGCCAGTGTGGTTTTCAAGTGACACAGTTATATCTGTCCACTATCTGCAGTGTGTAAATCGCCAGTGTGGTTTTTCCAGTGACACATTTATATCTGTCACTAATCTCGGCAGTGTGGAAACGGCCAGTGTGGTTTTCCATGACACAGTTATATCTGCACTATCTGGCAGTGTTAAACGTCGCCAATTGTTGGTTTTCAGTGAACTACAGTTATATCTGTCACTATCTGCAGTGTGGGCGTAACGGGCCATGTTGTTTTTTCAGTGACCACAGTTATATCTGTCACTATCTGCAGTGTGTAAAAGCGCCAATGTGGTTTTCATCCAGTGACACAGTTTTATATCTACACTATCACTCACATTCTTTACATGTGTAACCGCCAAAGCGGACTTCAGAGTGACACAGTTATATCTATTCACTACACTATCAACCGTCTAAAGTCCAAATGAGGCTTTCAGCGACACACTTATAATCTCATCACCCTCTGTTAACTCTTCTCCGTTCCAATCTGAGGAGGAGGTGGGGAAAAGAAGCAAACACACAGCGTCCATCACCACGCAACGATTTTGGGTGTGTTGTTTTTGGGGTGGTGGTTTTTTTTTTTTTTTTTTTTGTCTCTCTTTTGAGTGTTGGGTACCACCCTGAATGGGGGGGAGACCGTGGTTGAAAGACTGGCGTATCATGTTATGAACGGCCATGACCATTGTGTCATGTGTTCGGCGGTGTTGTGTTTTCCTTTGCCTTTTCATGAACGATCATTGTTTTGGCGGAGTGGTCATGATGTCCCAGACAAGGGCCCCCCCCCCAAGTCGTGGACTGGGCCATATGACAACACACTAACGTTCACAGTCGCGTTCGCGGCGGCGGCCCGTTGCAAACACGACCCTCCTTTCAGAACAACGTGGTGTATACACACTAAACCCATCCCAAGGAGTGTCTTGTGCGCGTGATGCTGTTGACTGAAGCTTTTTTGTTCCCATATATTCCACCTGTTGTTAGTTTTGTTGTTTTTGTTGTTGTCGTACTCCTACTAAAGAACTCAAGGGATCACCCAAACAGAAGCCTCAATACTTAACTTGAACCACTCATTTACACAATGCATCAGCTGGGGATGAGAACCTTACTGTGTGTGACCGTTTATCAATTACCTAAACCCCAGCCACGTTGGAAGCGACCTCCACGACTCCGTAAATATGATTACTGAGGAGAACTGATAAACTGTAAACAACTAAAAAACAAGACTGAATAAAAAAAAAAACAACCACAAAAAAAAAAAAAACAAAAAAAAAACAACACCCACGATATGGTTCAAGCCGAAACCTCCCCCACGCTCAAAGCGCGGAGCTTCTTGTCCCACGAACTGAAGCCAATCTTCCGCATAACTATGCAGACCATAAAAACATTTTGATGTGGCCGTTGTTGTTGTTCTAAGCCTAGCAGTTTGGTCTGCAACAACCTTAGGCAAGGCGAGTAATCATTCCAGCTATTCTTCCGCGCCATTTGTCCAACCGGACGGACTTTGAAAAAAATAAAAATAAAATCCGCGTCGGTCAGCTGTCTTTGATTTTTGTTTTTCCTCCGCGTGATCGTAGCTTGCTTCACTACATACACCCCCCCATTCTAGGTCATGTGACGCCGAGGTTTGAAAGCAGATAATGAAGTTTGGAAAACGACATTCCAGATTAAGAAGAGTCCCGAAAGTTCGGACATAGCAATGAAAAAAAAAAAAAACAAAAAGAAAAATTCCACCATCATTAATTACAGAGTGGGGCATATGCGCAAAAAACAAAAAAAATGAAAAAAAGAAACGAAAAAGAAAAGAAAAAAAATAACAAGAGAACCAACAAAACCCTGCGAATTACGCCGTTTCTAGGCGGGAAAAATCATTGGCATACCAAGCATGACTTTGCTATTGAAAAAAAAATAATGTAGAAATGGTATAAAAAAAACAAAAAGATGTTTGAAGGGTTGGAAATAAAGAGTGTTTTGTAGCGGGCAAAATTGTTGAGGAAAAAAGTTTGAGAAGGGTTGATCGCGAGAGAGCGAGGAGAGAGGAGGTATGATGGCGAACATCCATATACGACCGATATAAGCGATCTATCTATATATATTTTATATATATATTAGCAGCCATACTACATATACAGAACATACAATACAGACAGAGACAGATAAAACACGAAATACTATTCAAAGGTTCTCTTAAATTTGTCTTACTCTAGCGTCTACCAATACCTCAACTGTTTGTCCTTTTTTTTGTTTTTTCGTGGTCTGTTTGCTGGAGGGCTGGCTGGCTGTGGTTAAGAGAACGTATCAATGCCATCCGTTAAGAATACCTACAATCAAAGCCTTTTTTTTTCTTTCCCGATTGTTGCCCCTGCCAACCAGCCCCCATGTGCCCTCCTTTACCCTCCCCCCTTCCCTCCCTCCCCCGCTCGGTCTTACCCGCTCTACACCCTACCCCCCATTTATACTCACCCCTTTCTTCCCCTTTTCCCACTGTTGGCCCCCCTTGGGGTTGTCCCACCCCCTCCCGTCGTCCCGGTGTGGGGTCTTCCCCTTGGTTTTTGGTCCCGGGTCCCTTGGTTTGGGTCCCGGTTGGAGTTGGGGTATTGGTTTGTCGTCCGTATTGTTGGGGTGTGTCCTTGGTTGGACCCCCCCCGGGTCGGAAGTGTCCCCGGTGTGGGGGGGGTCGTCTTGGTCCCCCCCTGGTCCCCCCCCCCAAGGGTGTGTTTGTTGCGGGTCGGGAGTGTCCCGGGAGTGGTAGTTTTCCTCCCCCCCGGGGTCCCCGGGGTTTGGGTCGTCTTCCCCCTGGTGTCCCCCCCTGAAGCAACCCACAATTTGGTCCCCACCGTCCCCCCGTGGGGGTTCCCCCTCCCCCTTTTGTCGTTGTGGTCCCCCCCTCCCCCCCTTGCCCACTCTGTCCCCGTCCACCTTGTGTCCCCTGTCCGCGTCCCCCGTTCCCGGGTGTCCCCCCAGTCGGTGTCCCCGTTCCCGTGCCCCCCCAGTTGGGGTCTTGACTTGTCCCTCCCGTTGTGTCCCCTCTCCCCCGTCCCCGTGTTCCCGGGTCCCCTTCCCCACTGGTCCCCCCCTTTGGTCCCCCCCCCCACCCGACCCCCCCCCCCACCCCCCCCTCCCCACCCCCCCCCCCCCCCCTTGTACCCCCCCTTGTGGTCCCGGTTTGAGGTCCCCCCTCCCGCCCCTTGGCCCCCCCCACTACACCCCACTCACCCCCCCCCCTGCCCCCCCCCCCCTGGCCCCCGGGGTGCCTGCCCCGGGTGGTCCTCGTTGTCCCCCCCAGTGTGTCCGTCCCCCCCCCTCCCCCCCCTGCCCACCGCCCCCCCCAGCCCCTGCCCCCCCCCCCCCCCCCCTGGCTGCCCCCCCCCCCCTCCACCGGGTCCCCCAACCCCCCATTGGTGTGAGGTCCCCTCCGTGGTGCTCTCTCCCCACCCGTCCCCCCCCGCGTCTCCGTGTCCCTTACCCCCTTCCCCCTGTCTTTGGGGTATTGTCTTTGTCCCCACTTGTATCTGTCCCCCCCCCCCTTCTTGTTGTTCCCGTTGACGGCCCCCCTTGGTTGTTCGTTTGGTCTTTGTCGATGGGGTGTCCCGTTGTGTCCCCCCCCCATCCCCCCCCTGCCCCCCCCCCCTGGCCCCCTGCCCGGGCGGTCCCCCCCCCCCCCGGCCCCCCACCCCCCCCCCGGGCCCCCGCCCCCCCTACCCTAGCCCCCCCCCTCTGCCCCCCCCACTCCCCCGCGACGCTGCCCCGGCCCCCGGGCCACGCCCCCCCCCTGCCCCATCCCCCGGGTCCCCCGGTTCCCCCACCCCTGGCCCCCCCTGGCCCCCGGTGGGGCCCCTTCTGGGGCCCCCCCCCCCCCGGGCCACCCCCCCCCGAGGTGCCCCCCCGTGTGGCCCCCCGCCTGTGCCCGCCCCCCCCGCGACCGGCCCTGGCGTGCCCCCCCCCCCCCCGCTCCCCCCAATAATCCTCTTCTGCTAAATCCGAATCCGTCCCTGTCACTGTCCCTACCCCGTCAAGCTTAAAAAAAAAAAAAAAGAAAAAAAACAAGAAAAAAACAGAAAGACAGAAAACAGAAAGAATCGTAATCCTAGACAGGACGTTCGCCTACTTCCACCTAGTCTTCTTTTTAATCTCTCCGTACGGAATGGTTATTTTAGGTACAGTGTTCTATATTCCTGTGTGTGTGGTGTGTGTGTTTGTGGTGTGTGTGTGTGTGTGTGTGTGTGTTTATGTGTGTGTGTGTGTGTGTTTGTTGTGTGTGTGGTTGTGTTTTTGTGTGTGTTGTTCTTCGTCTTCTTTCCGTTACAGTCCTTCCCACTAAGTGATTTCACCTTTGTAGTATAAGTGTATGATAAAAAGTAGTATCGTGCGTGCAATCATATTTGAGTGTGGGTGGTGTGTTGTTTGTGTGTTTGTTGTGTGTGGTGTGGGTGTGTGGTGTGGTGTGTGTGTGTGTTTGTTCCCAAATTTGGTGTGTGTGTGTGTGTGTTGGTGTGTGGGTGTGTGTGTGTGTGTGTGTTTGTGTGTGTGCGAGCGTGCGTGCGTTGCGTGCGTTTCGGTGGTGTGGTGTGTGTGTGTGGTGTGTGTGTGTGTGTGTGTGTGTGGGTGTTGTGTGTTTGGTGTGCGTTGCGTGTGTGAGTGCGTGTGCGTGAATGCGCCGTGCGCCCAGTGCGTGCGTGCGTGCGGTGTATGGGGGTGCGCCACCGCAAGCACCACACGCACAGATTGCTTTTTCTTTTTTTTTTCTCCTCTCTTTTTTCCCCAGAAGCGCCAACAAACACCACCCGTGGTCCACTGATGAATCCCTCGTCTCCTGTGGGCTGACCCGAATTCCCCGCCCATACAGACCTCGCTCTGTGAACCCACACAGCACCACCACAGGCAAACCCAATCCAAAACGCTAATGACCCAGTCTTTCATCCACACTATCAAAGATATTTTTACCGTTCTCGGCCGCCGATCGACCCAACGAATCCACAAACCCAACACAACCACTAACAAAACAAAACCAACATAACAAAACACGAACAATTTTCAGTCTCTTCGGGTCTCTCTTTCAGGCAAGACAAACAGTGAAAGAGACGAGCAAATCATAAGGCCCAACACACGACGCGTTTCGACCTCTTTGGTCTTCTTCAGGCAAGACAAACAGCCTTTAATCCAATGAAAACGAAGAACGAACCTCTCCTATAAGGTGCGCCCAAATGGAATTTGAAACTAACTATTCTTCATCAGCCGTTTTTGGTAAACGTAAATTTGCACACCAGAAAGTGAAAAAGACAAAAGAGTCTTCTATGGTCGCCTGAGTCGGCATGAAATAACGCACTGAGATGGCCCCTGGGTCGCCCTACCGCCTCTTTACTGGGGTGGCATGGGGTCCATTCCGATCTGTATGACATGGTGGCACTGGGGGCGCCGGGGGGGGGGGGGGGGAGGTAGGGGGGCGGCCCTCTTTCTCCTCTTCTCCCCTTCTTGGACACACACTGCATCGATTGTCATGTGGTGTCCAACCAAGTGTGTCCTTGTTCCTGCTTCGTGTCCTAGTGACGGTTTGTCCCATGATACAGGACGCGTTCCGTATCTCTTCCGGCTTCTGTATCACGTCTGTGACACGGGAGTCTTCCATGTAAATCTTCCAGATTAAATCCTGCAGCTACTCTCATTCAGATGCTTTCAGTTATATAGATCCTTTCATTGGTACGGATCTCCCGTGACGAATTCTTGTTGTTCTTGAAGGATTGTATGTCATTTTATACTGACACCCGGGATACTCCCACTGCGATTCTGTAGCTCTTCAGATTATCCATCATTTTCAGTAATACGGAATCTCTCATTCTGATCCTGTGGCTCTTCAGGATCCTCTATCATTTCAGTGACACGGTATCATCACCCATGTCAGTACTGCAGCTCTTCAGGTTTATATTTCATTTCAATGATAGAAACGGTATCTCCCATAGCGACTTTCTGCAGCTTTTCAGGATTATTTCAATGACTAGGGTCTCCCATTGCGATCTGTAGCTTTCAGAATTATTTCAATGACATAGGGTCTCCCATTGCGATTCTGTAGCTTTCAGGATTATTTCAATGACACACAGGGTCTCCCATAGCGATTCCCCTGTAGCTTTCAGAATTATTTCATGACATAGGTCTCCCATTGCGATTCTGTAGCTTTCCAGGATTATTTCAATGAAACGGTATCTCCCATGTCAATTCTGTCTGTAGCTCTTCAGGATTACTACTACAATAAATCTCTCTTCAAAGACACAGGACGTCACGCAGTGATGCCCCAGCCCTCCAGATCATACACCACGTCACTGACACTATTTGCCCGAGGTGATTCCTACAGGTCCTCAGACTCATTCCTCCTTCAAAGGACACACAGAAGGCCCCCGCGTTGATTTGCATCACTCTCCGGGATCAGTATCAATTCAGGCCAGTGACACCAGTGTCGCTGTCCTCCGACCGCTCACCTTTGACTGGTCTGTGCCATGGACGTGGGATGATCGACGGCCATCACATACACGTGACCCCCGCCTGACGGATGTGGCTCGTTTCTGGTGGTGATTGGTGGTGAGCGCCCTTCCCGTTCAGAAAACGTGGGCTTTCGCTTGACATGCAAATTGCATGTAGGCGGAGGATCTTGTCGTTTGTACTTCGTTGCCTGATCTTTTCCGGTTCTCGATCCAAAATCGTTGAGGTTCGCAACCTCACGAATGCTAGATTCGCGGTAGAAAAAAAAACACAACATTTGAGTGAGAGAGAGAGAGAGAGAGAGGAGAGAGAGAGAGGAGAGAGAGAGAGAGAGAGAGAGAGAGAGAGAGAGAGAAGACAGACAAGACAAGACAAGACAAACACAAAATTCTTTATTTTTACGAGGATAATATATTAGTACTGATGTGGTTTTTTACATCCAGTCCTCGCCCTGAGTAGGGTCAACAATGCAAAGTACGATAAGGGCAATAAAAAACTATGCCAATAGTGGTTAGAACAAAAATTAGATACGGAATAATAATAATAAAAATAAGAGAATAAAAGAAAAAGTGAATGAGAGAGTTTGGGGAGAGAGAGACGCAGGAGCGAAAGGAGTGCAGGGAAACACAGGAGAGAGAGAGAGAGAGAGAGAGAGAGAGAGAGAGAGAGAGAGAGAGAGAGAGAGAGAGAGACAGAGAGAGAGAGAGACAGAGAGAGAGAGAGAGACAGAGAGGGGAGGGAGGGAGCCATAGTCTATGTATGATTGAATATGAGACTAAACAAAGAGCTTGCGTGAATGCAGGTCGAGGAAGCGTTTGATTTTGGGAGTTGATAGACTTTCTGTGAGACTTTTTTTGCAGAGTGAGGTTATGTGAGCTTGCCAACTATATTGTTATCAACTGTTATTCCTAGCACTTTGAGGTATGTAAGTAAGAGAGAGAGAGAGAGAGAGAGAGAG
>JADBJO010023334.1:22500-26703 GCA_016801955.1 Conus betulinus
GCCGGCCCTAGATCAAGAGGTCCATCCCCACCCACCCACCCCCCTTGCCCACCTCCAAACACCTCCCCCACCCCCCCCCCCACCACACTCATTTTTTGTTAAACGAACATGTTTACAGAAATGTCAACGCCCGAGCAATGGTGAAACACACACACACACACCACACACACACACACACACACACACACACACCACACACACACGCACATACACAGACACACACACACACACACACACACACGTACGCTGGCACGCACGCGCACACACTCACACACACATACACAACCACCACCGCCACATGACACATGACACAATGGATTGGTGGGGAGGAGTTTGATGTCCCCCTCCTTGAGTAATCCTTGATACTCCCACGCAGCTGATGTTATAGAGGGAGTATGGAATAATACTTGAAATAGGGAGACTTGAGCTGGGTGAGTATATAGACCCTGAGCATGGGAATAGGGAATGGGAGACACTGAGCAGGGGGAGTATGGAATAGGGAGACACTGAGCAGGGGGAGTATGGAATAGGGAGACACACAGGGGGAGTTATGAATAGGGGAGACACTGGAGGGGGATATGGAATAGGGACACTGAGCAGGGGGGGGGGGTATGGAAATAGGGAGACACTGAGCAGGGGGAGTATGGAATAGGGGAGACACTGAGCAGGGGGAGTATGGAATAGGGAGACACTGACAATGGGGGGGGGGGGGGGGGGGGGGAGTATGGAATAGGGAGACACTGAGCAGGGGGAGTATGGAATAGGGAGACACTGAGCAGGGGGAGTATGGAATAGGGAGACACTGAGCAGGGGGAGTATGGAATAGGGAGACACTGAGCAGGGAGGGAATAGGGGGGGGGAGTGGGAATAGGGAGACACTGAGCAGGGGGTATGGGAATAGGGAGACACTGAGCAGGGGGAGTATGGAATAGGGAGACACTGAGCAGGGGGAGTATGGAATAGGGAGACACTGAGCAGGGGGAGTATGGAATAGGAGACACTGAGAAGGGGGAGTTATGGAATAGGCAGACGGGGAGCAGGGGGGGGAGTATGGAATAGGGAGACACTGAGCAGGGGGACTATGGATAGGGGACACCTGAGCAAGGAGACTATGGAATGGAGCACTGAGCAGGGGGAGTATGGAATAGGGAGATACTGAGCAGGGGGAGTATGGAATAGGGAGACACTGAGCAGGGGGAGTATGGAATAGGGGAGACACTGAGCAGGGGGACTATGGAATAGGGAGACACTGAGCAGGGGGATTATGGAATAGGGAGACACTGAGCAGGGGGGTATGGAATAGGGAGACACTGAGCAGGGGGGTATGGAATGGGAGAGGAAACTGAGCAGGGGGAGTATGGAATAGGGACGGACTGAGAATGGGGACTGAGAAGGGGGGAGTATGGAATAGGGATACACTGAGCAGAGGGGTATGGAATAGGGATACACTGAGCATGGGGAGTATGGAATAGGGAACACTGGGGGGTTGGGAGTGGGAGGGAAGGGGGGGGGGGGGGGGGATGGTATGGAAAGAATAGCAGGAGAGCCTGGGGCAGGGGGAGTATGGAACACTAGAGCAGAGATACTGAGCAGGGAGATTATGGACTGGGGGGGGAGTATGGACTAGGGAGACACTGAGATGCTGGGGTAGGTATGGTGCCTTGGGTGGTGGCTATCTGCCCAGACTCACGTCTTTCCAGAAAGCGCTGCCGTTGCCGGATGTCGGCCAGTTCAGCCCGGAGTCTGGCCATGGCTCTCAGAAGGGTGTGTGGGCTCTGGGAACACACACACACACACCACACACAACCCACACACACACACACACACACACACACACACACACACACACTCCTTCAGTACTGCTAACCCATCACCATCATTGTCGTCATCGTCGTCGTCGCCGAGCGTCATTCGTCGTCGTCCGTCGTCGTGTCGCGTCGTCATTATCATCATTCATCATCACCACCACCACCACCACCACCACCACCATCACATAATCGTCGTCGTCGTCATCGTCGGTCTTCATCGTCATCTGTTCGTCGTCATCATCATCATCATCTCATCATCATCATTCATCATCATCATCATCATCATCATCGTCATTATCATCATCACCGGGAACACAACCTTCACAATCCCACACACAAGACAAGGAGATGGTCAAGATGTCACAGGACAGATGATGAATGAGTGGTGGGATGGCGGTGTTACATATCACGACAGGGGGGGGGGGGGGGCGGGGGAGAGGAGGAGGAAAGCTGAGGAGGAGGAGAGGGAGAAGAGCTGGGTGTGCAGGAAGTGGAAGAAGAGAGGGACCAAGGAGGATTGAGAGGAGGAGAGAGAGGATGGAAGAATAGGAGGAGAGAGGGGGGGGGATGGAGGCGGGAGCATCGAGGAGGACGGATAAGGCATGAGAGGGCGATAGAGGGGAGGAGAGGTCTGGAGGTCCAGCGGAAAGGAGAGCAAGAATAGGAGGAGAGGAGGTACAGAGGAGGAGTGAAGGGGAGGGGAAGGTCAGAGGGAGAGGAGGGGGAACTATTATTGGAGGAGGGAGGAGGGGGGGGGGGGGGGGGGGAAGGAAGGACGAAATGGAAGTGGAGAAGGGGAGGAGAAGGGAATATAGGTGTTGATGGGAATCATGATGAATGAACGACACAATCAACCTGTATGTATAACACGACGACACAGGGGGGGTAACGTCCACAACCCCCATTTCATCTCTCTTTCACACACACCTCCAATAAATACGACGACACAGCTCGATACGTCACACACCACCCATTCATCTCTCTTCACACACACAGGTCCAATAACACGACGACACAGCTCGATACGCTCCCACACCACCCATTCATCTCTCTTCCACACCCGAGCCTCACAATAACGACGACACAGCTCTACGTCACACACCACCCATTCATCTCTCTTCACAAGAACACCCTCACATAACACGACGACACAGCTCGATACGTCACACACCACCCATTCATCTCTCTTTCAAATGGCACACCTCACACATAACGACACAAGCTCGATACGTACCCACCCATTCATCTCTCTTCACACACACCTCACAATAGCACCGACCGACACAGCTCGATACGTCACCACACCACCCATTCAGCCTCTCACACAAACCCTCCAATAACACGGGACACAGCTCGATCGTCCACACACCACCCACTCATCTCTCTTCACACACACCTCACAATAACAAAAAACGACGACGACACAGCTCGATACGTCACACA
Source organism: Conus betulinus (assembly GCA_016801955.1). Lineage (NCBI taxonomy): Eukaryota > Metazoa > Mollusca > Gastropoda > Neogastropoda > Conidae > Conus > Conus betulinus. Next base: position 25,752 of record JADBJO010023334.1, read on the forward strand.
CCAGCCCACTTCATCTCTCTTCACCACACACACCTCTCCAATAACACGCACTGACACAGCCTCGATACGTCACACACCACCCACTCATCTCTCTTCACACCACCTCACAATAACACGACGACACAGCTCGATACAGTCACACACAAACACTCATCGCTCTTCTCACACAGACACCTCACAATAACACGACGACACAGCTCGATACGGTCCACACACCCACCCATTCATCTCTCTTCACACACAACACCTCCCAATCACACGACGACACAGCTCGATACGTCACACACACCACCCATTCATCTCTCTTCACAACACACCTCACAATAACACGATGCGACACAGCTCGAGATACTTCACACCACCCATTCATCTCTCTTCACCACACCCTCACAATAACACGACGACACAGCTCGATACGACGTCCACACCACCCATTCATCTCTCTTCACACACACCTCACAATAACACGACGACACAGCTCGATACGTCACACACCACCCATTCATCTCTCTTCACACACACCTCACAATAACACGACGGAGCCGTACAGTGCTCGATACGTCACCCACCACCCATTCATTCTTCTCTTCACACACACCTCACAATAACACGACGACACAGCTCGATACGTCACACACCACCCATCATCTCTCTCACACACACCTCACAATAACACGACGACACAGCTCGATACGTCACACACCACCCATTCATCGCCTTCTTGCACACAGCCACCTCCACAATAACACGACGACACAGCTTCGATACGTCACACACCACCCATTCATCTCTATTCACACAGCACCTGCACCATAACACGTACGACACAGCTGCGATGACGTCAGCTCACACTCACTCCACTCATCTCTCTTCACACGCCACACTCACATAACACTACGACACAGCTCGATACGTCACCCACACCCATTCATCTCTCTCACACACACCTCCA